>JAFELO010000462.1:2771-95066 GCA_017140195.1 Eumaeus atala
AAAATTCACATGCTAGTGGGTACTAGTATAGCAATTAAATAGTATACCGTAGTAATGACTACGGTATACTATTTAATGATTTAATTAGCGGTTTCTTAAATCATTATTAATAATGATTTAAGTAGCGACGTGCACTGAAAGTCAAACTTTGCCTCTCAAGTTGTAACTTGTTAGTTTAAGTGTCTACTGCACAACTCCTATCAGAAGGGGCATCAAGTTTTAAGGGTTCAGTCTGTTACAGCAATGTGCTCTTTGGAGAGGAATTTGATCTAAATATTTGCAGCTCAATTGCGAAAGCGCTTCTTGTGCTTGAAGTGATTGGTACAATGTTCCCACATCCAGAACTATTGCCAAGACACTGCCACGAGATCTAGCGTTAAGCATGTTCAAACACAGTCGTGAAGTACCGGTGTGGTATCCCTGGTCGGACCAAACAGAATTCTTCAATTTATTCGGACGCTGAAGCAAAAATTCAGTGACTACAAGTAGTTGTGAAAGTTAGCCAAGACTGAGCCTGTCATCACCTCTGCAATAGTCTGGAAAAAAATATCTTTTTCATCCCAGGCTTATCCCTTTTCTATATCAGATGATATCGAGGTCGGCTACGTGATCTAGGGGATTTGACGATGACGCCAGTTTATACACGGAGCGACTGCGATCTGACCACTACAATCCAGAAGGGAAACCAGGCCCAATAGCAGAATAGTTCAAATTGGAATGATTTGCTGTCGCTTTTCGTGTGGATTGGTACATTTGGAGCGAGGAGGAAAGGAGGAAAAATTTTAGGCGTAATATGCGGATGTTCATGGGCTTCATTAGTGGTGAATACGCTCCCATTATTCGTTTGCTGTATTATATAAAAATATTCTAAAGTGATGACTAGTAAAGTGGTAAATAAAAATACACGTAACATATATGCTTTAATTAAATTTATGCTGATTATACACCATGAGCTTTATGAATATCAAAGTCACATTTGGAATCAATTTACAACCTTAAAACCGTACTCACAGGATATACTTTACAATGATCAAAATTATAGCCATACGACCATGACGTGCAATGTGGTAGAGAAAAAAGGGGGTTTCATTTTAGAACTAAAGTATTTTTGTTTCATTTTAGAACTAAAGTATTTTCGTTTCATTGTAGAACTAAAGTATTTTTACTGAAGAAGTTCAGAAATAAAGAATTTTCGTTTAAATCGAGAGTTCTTTTCGCCCTAGAAGGTGCTCTAAAATTGCTCGGAAAAAGAATTCAATGTTCTATTGAAACAATAATTATGCGCTAATGAAGTAATCAACTTATATTTTGATGATGACCGAACCTAATGAGTAACATTTTGATTACTATTTATAATAACTAAAGTATTCGATATCATGCGAAGTATTTGTACGCTGAAGTGGCAATGGGCTGGTCACACACCCAGAAGAACATGGCTGATGGGCCAGTAAGGTTCTCGAGTACCTCCACTCCAGCGTTTAGGAAAATAAAATGTTGGTCGACCGTTCACCAGGTGGGAAGACGATCGCCGTGCAGTAGCCGGTCCGGGATGAATGCGAGTAGCAGGAGATCGGCCGTCTTGGCGTTCATTGCGAGAGGCCTGCGTCCAGCAGTGGACCGATAGGGGCTGATAATGATGATGATGAGTATAATAACATGTCAATGTGCTTGGTTATCCCAAAATAAATAAGTCATATGTACAGTCAACGCAAAAGGTCGCTGTAAAGATCCAAAGATTTGCAAATCTTTCCAAACTTTGTGTACAAAATTACGGTACAATTTAATTGAATTTTAATTAAATTACGGTATTCATTATATGTTGCTTGGTTGCTTTACGCTAATCATGTCCAATGTTGTAGATGTTAACCTTGAGTCTTGTATTCTAGACCGTTTGTTAATTATTATAATTTATTTTTTACCAAACAGTCTCATAACTGTTTATCAGTGTACCCTAATATGTTCTGCGCAAATGGTTCTTCTCTTGGCGATGGTAAATTTCGCCTTGAACGACATTATTATAATTCTTTACATAATTTATGATTCTTGGAAAAATTCCAAATATATTCATACTTTAAATAAAGTAGATGTAATCATAGGCTTCGACAAGCAGTAAAATATAAATTATAATATATTTATATTAAAACAGTACTAGGTACTGCTTTAAAGATTTTACAACTCACCAAATACCACCTCAACAACTTAGATAGATATTCAATTACAATAACACTACTTTAAATTATTTAACTAGCTCGACGTTTCTGAAGTTTTACAGCAACCATGCTCACGAGAGGATTCAGATGACAAATGTCCCGATGTCACTAATTATTAAAAGTATCCGAAGAATTATGATTGCTTAGTTGTTTGGATTAACGCAAACAGTACTTGTTATATCTTGCTGTCTTGAGGTGTTTCGTCTTTGATTGTGTCATGTCTACAATCACTGGGTCCCAAGCAGAGGGAAGAACCCAGCCATCTTCTCTATTGAAATTTGGACGTTTTTTTGTAATTTCAATAGCCTCACGGATCGTCCTTGGGAGGAATCGGTGTTTCCTAATTATTTGCGCTTTATCAAATCTAATGCAAACTTAAGGCATCAACATTTATATTTTTGTTGCATATTTTTCGATAGCATGGTACAATCGAATATTCGGAGACAAAAGGAGATTACGATGATGCGAGACGCATTATTTTGTTAACCCAATAACGTCAAAAGTGATTTTGGTTTTAAAAGAAAAAGAAACAAACCAACCACATTCCACGCTATGTAATTATTTATAATATTTTGTAAAAATGAACTATTATTATGTATTTATGTTTAGGCTTAATTTTAGTAACAATTTATCGTATAAATTAAATCGAAAAGCAAACACTAAAAAATAAAATGATGAACATTATTTTACATTACATTTATACTTAGAAATATTGACAATATTCTTTGAACATTTCGACAAGGACTTAACACTAGAATTATTAATGACAAGCTCTTACATTTTTTTTTATCAATATTCAAAATGAAACAACATTGAATGCAACAAAACGAATGAATCTATTAACAGTAAAATATACAATTTATATTTCAATATCGTATAGTTATAATATAAAATATAAACTTAATTAATCCACAATAGAGTCTTACTATTAAATTTTGAGCAAATTTAAAATGATTGAACAAAGTTATTATTTAAAACTTAATAATTATGTCTTACAGACGTCAGATTAATTATGTTATTCATCTCTATAGCTTTTAGGTAAATTAAATTCACACTTTCAAATTAACTTTTTTTATTTGCACGCAACAAATACAATGCAAATAGGCAGCGGTAAATTGAATGTGATGCATGCAAAATTGAACAATAAAGCTCTTTATAATTATTCCATATGATTTCACATAAAAATGAATGCTATATTTAATCACTCATATATGGTTTAAGATAAACACGAATTAACATGTGCTTTTTTATCTCTATATCATATCGAATAAGGTTTGTATCCCCCCTGTACAAGAATTATAGATGTGTTAACTTTACAGATAAACATAATGTTTTAGTAAAGGATAGTGCCGTTTTATTTCCGGGCCTGAACTTGTGCTGTGGAAGCGAAGAGCAGCCCAAAATAGGTTCTACGGAATGCTATGAGTCCTCCCCCCGCCTCCGCTCCTGGGGGAGATAATGATACGTCTGATAGGATGCATCATCATCTCCCCACGTGATGGGATATGCATCCCAACATGACAGTATTTGTAATGGCCTATTTATTTCTTATTATCATGGCCAGAGGCACCAGGAGATTCGCCTTGCCCATGCCATGCTGCAGTGCAGCCGAAGTGATTAGCCGGTGGCCCACTGGAAGGGAGAAGGAAAGATGGGCAACGCATGCCCAATAATGCGGATATCCCCTATACTATAAAATACCTTTCATGCCCACATGTCTTTTCTCTACGGCCCAAAAAAATTCTTTTATTCATTATCCATCCGAAATTAATCATCTAAACCCTTAGGTTTAATTACTCCGGGGAGAGGCTAAATTGCTTGAAATGCATAATTAAAAAAACTCGTACTCTGTTTTTATAAATTTAGCCCCGTTTTAATTTTCACTAGGATAATGTTCATTATTCAATATGCCATTAACATTTATTGCCGAGCTCTCAGGAGATTCGTCGAGTTTCGTGTTGGTTTCAGTTTTATCTGCACGAAAGTTTAGCCATTCACTTTTTGGGTTAAAATTTTGAATTTGCGTATTCTGTCATTGTGGAAAAGGTGGCTCATGTTTTTCCAAAACATATGATTAATTAAGTGTAAAAAACTAGTTCTCATACCAACTGGTAGCAATATAACTTGTACAAATTGACAAACTTCTATATACGGGCGCCTACAGAACTTTTGTATGAAACGAAATGTATATATAAGTTTGTAATGGTTTTATTAGTTACTATTATAGATTAATGTAATTAACCAATTTTAATCAAAGTGTTTGTAAGATGCCTGTCTGTATGTGATCGACTTTCTAAAAATCCACTCTACATAGTTTTCATTCGGTTTTCACCTAAAGATGGAACGATTCGCGAGGACGGTTTTTACGCGTAATTTGGACCTTGTCATTGACAGGCTAGGGCGGATCGCTAGTCTTTGTCTAGTATATAGAAGAGAAAGTACCTAAAAACTGTCTATCCGCATGTGTTCAATTTTCGGATAATCTATTGAACAGGTTTTGACGCGGTTTTTTTGGTCCAGTCGATTCCTGAGGATGCTCTTAGTGTATAATTGTTTGAGGTATTCTCCGTCCCTAATATTCAAAAAACATCGACAGGTGAAACCGGAGTGAATTGCTGAACACAATTCAGAATGACAAATTACAAGAAAAAAATATCATCTGGATAGTACACTTCAAATTATAATTCATCATTTAATTATTCTTCATTAGTTTTAACTTCATTTTAATTCAATTTCTATTTTTATTCAAGAGAGAGTCTATTTTTCCTTTCACTTGCGAGACACAATTCGAAACGGCTCGCAAAAGAAGCGGAGGGCCTTCGCGACGAGACTCTTGTCTCGGCTGTGGATTGCATGCCCTTTATAATTCCTTGTTTCATTTTGGAGTTTTTTATAGCATAGGACGAGCAGTCATGTGTCCGACGTGCTATATGGCGACTGCCGTGATAAAACATTCGCATATCTGATGCCCTACATCACGATAGGCCACTGGATAATCCCGGAACGTACGAAACGCGACAGCATAGCTGTCACTTCATGTGAGCAAAAGATCTCTCACGTGAAGTGGCAGTTACGCTCTTCAGTCGTGCTGGACTAATTCAGCATGGCACTAAGAAACTTAAGTGAGAATTTTACGGTTTAATTTGCCATAGGAGCAGATCATGGTAGACATGATGGGATTATTGCCGACAATAAATCTAGAGAAGCGACAGAGCTGGGTCAGCGGTGCCGTCATATAGCGGCCGTGATACAGGGGTGCAGACACATTGACTATGTAAATTACAATGCCAATATCCGCTCTCTAGAGAAACGCGCCATTTTGTTTACACAATTAAATTTTGAAATTCCACAGGTCGTCAATCAATTATGCAAAAACGACCGGTAATTTTTCTAGTCTAGCGTTTATAAATTTCATTCGGGATTATTGTAGAAATGCCTTTTGATTTAAATTTTTGTTGCATTAGTATTATTAGATGTACAAATATGTTCAATTAGGTACAATATGCTGTTCAGTTATAATAATATGCCGTTCCGTTTTAGGAATGGCTTATCACTCGATAATAATATTATGGTATTCAATAATAATGTTATGCTTTTCTAAATGTATGTGACGCTGTGCAATTATAATATATGCTGTTGAATTATAGCATACATGTACAAGTATAATACATACACTTGTACAAATTTGCTTCTGGAAACACCACCAGGAATAGGCAATACTTTTACTGTAGATTGTTTTTTGTAGATTTTAATTATAGCATAGATTAAAATTCCAAAGGTTTATAAAATCTGGGCTATATTTTAAGTTATTTTTCCCAAGATATTCTAAAAAGTTAACACATCGACCTAAAAAAACAAACGCTTACAAAATCTACTTAAGCTAATGAAAACAATTACTCCTAGAAAGTTCGTTAAATGTTTTTTTTTCATTTCTGGCATATCTTATTATTTATTCTTAAAATGGCATAAAATTATAAGGCACGGTTTGATTATTTGACTAAATTACTTTACATTTAGAAGGACGTTCAACATGGCTACGCTATAATAACAAATACGCGGGAATCTATCCTCTCTCTCTTATTCTGTCGCGTGAGAGTGAAGGAGATAGTTATGGAGTTTAGTTACAACTGAAAAAGATCGTAGGTTTCTATTTGTTCTACGTAGTTCTGTTATTAAAAGATGGTTCCCATTAAAACAATAAATGATAGGTTATTTATAATGAAGCACTCTTTTGTGGTTGTTAATTTACTTTAGTTTGTCGCTATTTATCTCAATAGCATTCCTTTACGTACTAAGTAACCGCAACTAAATGTACTTCTAAATTTGTTTACTTACCTTTTCAGTGTTAACAGTACAACTGTTTTCTTTCGCTCACTCTCATACAACAAGTGTAAGAGGGACGGATACAAAACTAGAAATCCACGTAATATATCAGTGACAAGTATTATGAAGACAAATGGAAAAATTTGGCACATTTACACGAATAATCCAATTCTAAATAAATTTGATATGTTTCAATGGTTCAAACCAACCAAAAAAAAAAAAGAAGAACAAAAAAGGAAAATAAATAAAACAAAAAATTTAATTCTTTCTTTTATTCATATTCGAAATATGACAATATTAATCCCATCCGTTTCTCGTCATCGGATGATACTTAACGTTACCATTACAAAAAAATAATCAGTCGTTTAGTCATCCACGAAAACAAATAAAATTAAATAAAAAGAAATAATCTTAATAAATTAGAGATAATAGAACTTTGGTATCTGTATTAAAACCGATTAAAATTTGGGTGTAAAAAGCTATATTAATTACAGTGGTATTTACATCGTGTTACGGTCGCGTAGCTCTATCCCATCCCACAAGATGAAGTAAAAAGGATAAGATTTTTAAAGAAAGTTATGGATTTAAATTTGTTCCACTGATATGCAATAAAAAAGGAGTAATATCATTTTACGGAGAAGTTTTAAAATAGGCTCACACGAGGTTTTATATTAACAAAATCAATGTCCGAAGCTACGCCACTGTGCTAGCAGTAATTAAAAATAATTATAAAAAAAAATCATAGTTTATTGTCAGTTCGCAATTTGAGTATTTACAATGAATTGTGAATAGAAATAATTATAATTAAAAAATAAATCTAAAATATCTTCAAGATTTATAAATTTGTAAATTAAAAAGAAACAATGTGGTTATTTTAAAATAAGAATTTCGATCATTTGAAAATGACAAACGTGACATTTAAAAAACACTTTAATTTTTAAAAGTAGAATATCGTGTCAACAATGACAACATTAAACAAACGTCAAACGGGGCAAATCCAATTTCCCTCTCCAACAATTATATAATTTAAAATCTAAACCATCGAGATCCTTCGTGGGAATAACATGAGATGCCTCATGAGCGCAAACTTCAAGTTGACAACAATTAACAAGAGCCGACAACATTTCATAACCCCCCCTTTAAGCCCCTTGGGGTATTGGCAAATGATTTAAAAATTACAGCTAGTATATTACTTATTAAAAATATTTTAAATACGATATCCGATCGCTTTACTCTATGCAGGACGTGTTCGTCTAGAAACATATTCAGTCAAATAATTATTACAACCTCAGCCGTCGGCCAAATAATTAATAACTATCTATGGACACATACGTTTAGTTCGTTCATTGTTATCACAATCAATGAATTCAAAAAAACTATCTAAGTATTTACACTTCACTTTGTACATCGTCCAACTTCACTGTCCACATCGTTCAAATACACTCTGTACATTGCCAAACTTCACTTCCTACATTGTCCGTATTTTTCCACATTGTTACAATCACTTTCGACATTGTCATAATCACTTTATACATTGTTCATTTGACTTGCACGTTTTTTTCTTAAATTTGAACGTACATTTTATTTGAAATTTAAACGTACATTTTATTTGACATTTAAACGACATGCGTTTCCCGTTTATTGTACGATTCGTCGATAGTGACGTTTGCTTTCTTGTCCTTCTTAATTGTGCCGTATTGTGGTATGTCTGACGTCAGGTTCTGAACGGTGAGGATCTGGCTGGAGTTGCTCTGAGGGGTGCTAGAGGACACGGGACTTCCGTATTGGTTGCCATATTTGTGTCGGGAAGGGTCCTTGAGTATTGACTGCGGTTGCTTCACGCTGGGCGTCTGGTTGAGCGTCGTATGCTGTAAAAGAGAATATTTTTTAGTATTTAGCTTAGGAAAAGGATGACACTAACTGCGTCTAAATATTACGGAATTGTCTGCAGGGATTTGGGGACTTACTGGATTTTATTTAGAACGAGGCGATGCTGTGTTGCTGTGGAATTAGGCCGGCACGACCGGCGAGATACCTCTGCTCACATGATTCGCTGTCGCGATTCGTGCGTTTTGTGAGTAGCCGATGACCTATTGGAGTTGAGGAGAAAAAGCTGGCAACGGATATTTATAAGAATAAGATGGATGTCTATAGGCGTCGGTAGTCGTGAGAAGTCAATTACTCGTTTACCCTTCTATAATTAAAAAAAAAAATACCCTGTTAACATATTATTGGCCGTCCAATGAGGGGATGAAAGGATGGCACCGCATCGGTATAGTAGTTGTGCGGATGTTCATGGGCGTCGGTAATCGTAAAAAGACAAATGTTTGCCTGCATACACTATAAAAGGAATTTAGAAGTATGTATCCCACAGCAACATAACAAAGATTTCTAGTTTATTTGTTTGTGTTGGTCCACGCTATAAACAAGGATATGCGGGCTGTAAACACGTAACTTTATGTGCGTTGCTATAACGTACCGGTGACATCAATTCATTTTTTTATCGGCTAGCTTAGTTTAGCATTGGCTGGCTACACAACAACGCTACTGCTAACAAATTTGTATTAATTTCAAACCAAGTCGGTTGGCTAAAAATTGGCCCATTGAAAGGGAACAGCTGCTCTATAGACTTCATGGTTTTTGTGTAGGATGATGGTGAGCAGTCATAACTTTGTATCCGCCGATGCCCATAAACATTCGCGTTTACCGTCACATCTTAAAAATGTCCATTCAGTCTCATAGACTGTGCTATATTCAAACATAACTTGGCGTAATGTTATGTAAACAAGCACCTATCAAGTCGAGTCAGCTAATTTCAACTGTAATGTCACACTTTAGGCCTGTATGTTCCTTCTAAAAGACCAACATGAAATTAGGAGCCATTTGGTGATTACCGACGCCCATGACGTCCATACATCCTGATGTTAACCCGCATCCACCGCACAGTCGACCGGCTACTCAAGCCGCACGAAAATCGATAAATGTCATAACTTTTAAGGGTGTTAGTATTTTAATCGAACAAACGAGCAATCGGAGCCTTTTTACGACTACTTACGCCATGAATAGGCGCATAATTACTATGCCGATGCGTTGGCCTCCCCCCCCCCCACATGGAACACCGGCTACTTAAAAACCGCACGAAACGCGACACTGAAGGTGTAACTTTACGACTGTATTATGTGAGCGAGAGGTGCCTCTTCGGTCGTGCCAGCCCGATTGTGTTGCATAGGTGCATGCAGTACGCATGACACTACCTCTTTCTAAAATCTTCAAAAACGTACCTGTGAGCAGTTGCCCTGGTGCAGCACGGTGACGTCCGGCGGCGGGACGGCCATCTTGTCAAAGCGCTGGCGACGCAGTGTGCCGCCTGATGACTGCCGATCTGTATACAAACGTACATACATGAATAATAAACCTGTACTAAGTTGTACCGAATATAATACTTTGGACACTGTTTTGGGAGGAAAAAAGTGTGACACGATGAATCTCTGTTCAAATACCTGTTTGTAAGTGTTTATAACTATCACAGTCAATTAGGTTTAGATTGGCATAGGTATACGCATAATCGCGCAAGGCTCGACTTTGCCTCCTTTGCAGTCTTTATCTCTTTAGGCAAAGAAAATGCAACAGCAAACTAAACAATAAATTCAAGTACGAAGAAAACTGTAGAAACTGTTTAAAGACGCACAAACATGAGTGTTACAAGTGCAACAGGATTTCGGTAGCAGATTGAATGTAAAACAGCTATCAAGATGTTTTTAAGTCCTAGGCTATAAAACACCGCACTACTACTTTTTAACTAAACACACAACAAGTTTACGCGACTGTTGCTCATTACAATGAAACCATTTTCACCTGCTGTTAACACTCCACCCGTGACCATGGTTTCTGTAAAGCTTATGAAAAGTTAAATAATTAAATAAACCGCAATAAATCCGCAGTTTTACTGTCATAAACTTGGTACATCTTTCCAATACGCTTCGTACATTTCAAACTTTACTTTCGATATAGGACAAACTTATTAGACATTTTATAAAATTATAGAACAGTGCCTTTGACATCTTTTACCTCATATTTAACAGTTTCATTAATTTTGAACTTACACTGAACGAGTTATTTTTATCGTATTGGAACATTAGGTCCAAGTACAGTACAATCTTGCTACACCACATTTCAATATATTTTTGCCTTGAACACGCGTACTTAAGGCGTAGAATCTTACAGAAACTACCGATACACTTTTGCTAGCGAAACAATTGTTATAAATACTAACGAAGAAAATCACTTCAGTTATTTGAATATAAACTGAAAACACGTACATATCCATACACATTGCATTAAAAATAATATGAAAGGATCCAATAAAAATTTGAAATGAAATTGGTATTCGAGAATTTGTAAAACCGCCCGGGATAGATGCCAAGTCCGAAGTCGCTCTCAAATACTTTCACGCGAAAGCATTATGGCTTTTAGTTGGTTATTATAAATGAGAATGTTTGTATAAATGATAAATCTTGAATGGAACGCAATTGCATTAAATTCAAGAATTTAAATATTCATTTAAAATTTGAAAGTTTCATTCACGTACTTCTTACAAATTTCACTGTATATCTGTATAATATACAGTATAAATGTAAATGCACTTAAGTAAGATGTAGTGCTTGGCAGCCTATCGCTCTGATAACACCACCATAACCTGACAGCTATGCTGTCGGGTTTCGTCAGGCTTATGAAAATCCGGCAGCTAGAGGTGTAGGGCATCTATATGTCAACAATAATGCGGATATCTAAGGGGACAGTAGTTGTCAAATGTCTTCGAGTGCTTGTTAAATATTATAAAGAGAAAATATTATTTTAAAAGTTAATTTATTTGAAATTATTCAATTTAAAAAGTATATAACTTTAGGACGAAAGCGTATTGAAATATATTTTATAAGTATTATAAGATCTCTATTTGTTTGAGTGGAACAACAAATGGAGGCAATATGTAGTATTTTTATCTGCACGCATAGAATTTAAATGAACGAATGAATAAATAAAATACACCTTATTGTGCACATTCCAAAAAATATAGCAGGAACACAATGCAAGTAAATGCAAACAGATGGCCTCATTACTTTATGGCAATTTATTCCAGTAAACCGTATAGAAAAATGCTTATGTTACTAGTGGAGAGTAAGTAACCGAATTTGTTTACGTAAACATTTTTGTAAATAACAAATGAAGTTCTTTTACACACACATACACTCATCTCCAGGACAGCTTCCTAACAGGTTAGTTTTTATAATTTATATTTAAATTTAAACGTGATTTTACATTTATTTTATAACCTAAGTTTCAATTTTAAAATGAATGCAGATATGTTATAATATTTTATAGTCATCAGATTTGCAAATTCAGATTGTCAATGATTCATGTTAAAACAATCATCGCATTAGATAATTATTTTGTCCCATTACTGTGCTCATGCAAACTTATTTAGCATACTGTAGTATTCAATGCCATATAATGTCCTGAAAGATACGATATGTTCTACTTAAGCAGTAGTTAAAGTGTAGCTAGCAATAGCTAGCTATTATTATATACTAGCAGCAGCCAGCTGTTGTTAAGATGTTAATATCAATTTTAAAATTTAAATGTACTTTTAAATATAAATTCAATATAAAATTTGTTCTAAATATGAACGTAGTTTTAAATATAAATGTATGGTTAAATGTATTTTTAAATATACATGTGAGTTTAAATGGAGATACTTACCGTCCATGTGCATTGCCGGCGGGAGATGCGACGGCGACGGTCCGTTGAGAGGCGCGCCGAACTGCTGCGGGGGAGTGGGCGTGCGACCCGCCTGCTGCGGGAGGAGACGAAGGTTAGTACCAGTTTTATCAGAACATACGGAGGAAATTATAGAAATATATAGTGTCATGTTACATTGCAAACGGCTGGCACGGGTAGTACCTCTCGTTCGCATGATACCATCGCAGAATGACAACTACACTGTCGCTTTTCTCTTCTCCTTTGTGTGTTTATGGTCCACTGAAGGAGGAAGGATGGAGGGCAATACACCTGTGTAACAATTATTTTGTAGGCCATTCCATACTAATATCACTTTATGTGTTGCAAGTATTCACCCCTGAAAATATTTTACTTCATGAAAGTTTTAATTAAATTTATCGTAGCTAGTATTTGCCTGTTGTAACAATTTTCCTCTCACTACATTTCACTTGTTGTAAAACTTACCTGTCACAATATAGTACCCGTTGTAAATGTTTACCTCTTACAATGTTGTACTTGTTGTAAATGTTTACCTCTTACAATGTTGTACTTGTTGTAAATGTTTACCTCTTACAATATTGTACCTGTTATAAATATTTACCTGTTGCAAGTATTCGCCAATCAGTGGTGGATAGGAGAGATATCTGTCGGACGACATGTTGTAGTAGGAGCCGTCCAGGGGTGGCATGGGGCTCGGCGCCGGCATGTACCCCTGTTTACCTGTTAACAAAAATAACGTGTCAACTCGTACCATGTGTACAATTTTATGTCATGCTGCATTTTAATCGAGTTGGGCCGGCACGACAAATACCGTAAAGTGATAGATAAGCTATCACGTTTTCTGATTGGTGGCCTATTGGAGGGGATGAGGTAAGAAGGGGAAACGCATCTGCATTTCAATAATGTGGATGTCAATGATCAGTAGTGATGAAAAGGCTCCGTTTGCTTGTTTCGGAACTTCATAATGACGACGTACATACATATCTGCTTAATGTCTAGCCTTCCTTCTTACTTACTCTTTTACTGGGCCACCGGAAAGTCTCAAACCGTAAAAATGAACAGCGGTATAATGCGGGATAGCGGTCACGCTCGATATATGCAATGTATCATTAGCATAACAGTGTAATTCTGCTGAATGTCAAATACGAAATTTTAGATTCGTTGACTCTTAGATAAATGAGCTACTGGCGCCCACAACTATCCGGATAATCGTTTTCTTTTCTTCCGGGCCTGATCTTATGCAGGGGAAGCGAAGAGAAGGCCAATACAGCTTCATCGGAATGCTGTGAGTGTTCGTCGGGCGACGAGACTAGGTTCGGGGTCGAAAGGGGGCCCGACCAGCCACTCTCCCTCAGATGGGAGGGATGTATCCCTACTATATTTTGTTATAGCTAATTTAACTATTCTTATTATGGCCAGCGACACCAACGGGTCCACGGCACGGTAGCTAAAATAGCCTCGGCGCTGTTGTGAATGGCTCATGGAGAGGACCATGACTGAGGGGCAAACTGGGCCGCATAATCGTCATGTGTTACTTTCCTCCCTTCCAGTGATCCACCGGCTACTCAATTCGGAGGTAACACGACAACCTAGCTTATGAGTGGTATTGTTCGATGCTACTCTAGAATATTGAACTTTATTAATTAAAATGAATTGGGAGCGCAAACAAGAGAGGTCTCGATTTTAATGGCGTGGAGTCTTCACTCTGATTTCCCTCCTCTATATTGAATTTCCCCAAAAAAGTTTTTCATTCAATTAAAATTTTCCATTGTTTGTATGTTTTCTTATGTCTATTGGTTTATTAGCTTGTTTCCTCTGATAATTATTAACCAGTTTGGATGTTACATTGAGATATTACTAATTTTAGTAACACAAATTACTAAGTATAATTGCAGCCGAATTGGGCCGAGAGCGAGGGGGGGGGTCGTGTCACGCATCGGCATAGTAATTATGTGGATGTTCATGGGCGTCGGTAGTCATAAAAAGGCTTCGATTCCTCGTTTTCCCCCTATTCCGTAAAAGGAAAACATTTTTTTTATATAATATGGGGGCATATTCTATAAAAAAAACTCTCGTTCATACGATATGAATTATAAAAGATTTGCATCCTCCTGCGTTTTCACCCGCGTAAACCCAGTCTTAATAGTAGTAGACACATGGTATATAGCCTATAACCTTCCACGGTAAATGGACTATTTAAATCGAAAAGATATATTCACTTCGGGCCAGTAGTTCGTGAGATAAGCAGGTTCAGACAAACCAACTCTTCAACTTTATATTATTAGTATAAATTATGTAAGTTTCAATTTCCACTTCATCGAGCGCAACAGGGGTTTATTACAAAAGCTGTCCATAAAACGAGATAAATATCATATTTAACGATCTTACCACCCCTACGCGACTATATATAAAATTATAATAACACAAATTGGTATTTATTTAAAACTTAAAGGATCTTCAAAGAAAATAATATTAACGTTCTCTGATTGTCAAAAATCTCATTATAAAACCTTAAAGTTTAGCTAAATATAGAAAACAAGCGTAATTATAAAAGGTTCACGAACTATGTCACCTTCAAGCACAAGTAAAGCTTTATTAAACTAACATATTTGGTATAAAAAACTATAATGGTAATTGTAACTAATGATTATGAGGTTTCCTTTTTATGTAGTATTTTTGGGTTCTCGTTGTTCATTGGTCAAATTGAATTATTGTTATATATTTGTAAATATATAATTATATAATATTTTATAACTTTATCGTTTGTTACTTACAAGATAAGGGTATTTTAACAGTAAAATTAATATAATATTATATGTTTACCGATTAATTATTTTACAAACTTTTTCTAGTTTATTTACTCCTTATGTACTATTTTATGAATTATATATCTTTCGTGTTACAACACGTAAAGGCGTACGCGCGCGTCAGGTTTGTTAATAACGACGACGCGAGATCCAGTCAGCGCTATCATGATGGCAAGTAAAGAATTGTGCGCAAATATGGTACAGTTGAGGATTATATCGAGAAAATGTGCTGAAAGCTAATTTAAGTTTATACTTGTAAGACCTAATTTGTGTAATAATAATAAGTGAAAACACAAAAATCAATCAAATATATTATGACGTTCTGTCGTCAAGCCTTATTCGAAGTGGATTTTTTTTTATAATTATGACCGAATTTAGATCTCTCAGGCATCGCCAGTATTGTTAAATTGGCCGACTAATACATTTATTTGAGTTCCGTGTATAATTATAGTCACCTTAAATTGCTGTATATTTAATGAAATAAATAGATGCAATTGTTATGTTAAACTGTAGTGATTCTATTGTTAAACTGTCCTGGTTCTTACATTTAACTGAGTTGAGTGAGACAATAATTATACAATTGTCTTGTTAAATCGCTGTATATTGAACGAAATAAATAGATGCAGTTATTTTGTTAAAATGTCGTGATGATATTGTTAAGTTGTCCTAGTTCGTACATTTAATTGAGTTCGTGTATAATTATTGTCTTGTTAAATTGCTATATATTTAACAAAATAAATAGATCCAGTTATTTTATTTAAATGTCGTGATTCTATTGCTAAACCATCCTGGTTCATGCATTTAATTGAGTTCGTATACAACTGTCGTCTTGATAAACTGCTGTATGTTTTTCCGCGGTACCCTGAACAAGCATATAAATTTACATACACGAGTATGTGGCGTTTTCATTACCACAGCATATCTCGGGAAGCCCGTACGTGACTTCGCTGCGGTTTCGCTGACTACATTTTACATATACTTTAATGCATTTTAAAGAAAGCGGAAGAAATCCAGTTTGTGGAAACCGGTATTGCCTGGGGCTGTTTATCGATCGTTTCATGCGGAAACATTGTTATAAATTTTATGAGGTTAATCTCACTGATATTGTGTGCGAAAGTTTGTTATTATATTTTTGGAATTCCGTAGCCATATGGCTAAAACGCGGTTTTTATAGTTTGTCATATCCCTCTCTCCGTCCGTGTTACACAGACGTTTACACGAAGATCAGGAATGCCATTTGGCTACGGAAACGCCAAACAAATCGCGTGCCATCTAAGAAGTACTGATGTCCATAAATATCTGGACTTACTTCGCTTCGTTGCTCTCCATTATCCTTACTTCCCAATGGGTCATCAGACTCGTGTAAACCGCATAAAATGCGCTACTTCACGCGGGTAACTAGGTAAAACGGAACCGTTATAGTTTCATCATGTCCATTTGTCCGTCCGTATGTCCCAGGTGGTTGTGTGTGTGTGAGTGTGGGTGGGGGGAGTGTATTGAATAGGTCTACTTAAGTGGTATGGAGGTTCTTGAGACGGTTTCTTGATTTGCTTGTACTTTGCGAGATATTTTCTTCTAATATAGTAAAAAGTTGAGCTACCGAGTGGGATTCAATAACAACTATCAAAAATTGGTTTGAGCAAAAAGTGTCCACTGTTTTTGTGTCTTGTGTCTACAAACGTATATCTTGTGTCTACTGTTTGTATGTCTTGTCTACTGTTTGTATGTCTTGTGTCTACTGTTTGTATATCTTGTGTCCACTGTTTGTATGTCTTGTGTCTACTGTTTGTATGTCTTGTGTCTACTGTTTGCATGTCTTGTGTCTACTGTTTGTATGTCTTGTGTCTACTATTTGTATGTCTTGTGTCTACTGTTTGTATGTCTTGTGTCTATTGTTTGTATGTCTTGTGTCTACTGTTTGTATGTCTTGTGTCTACTGTTTATATGACTTGTGTCTACCGTGTGCATCTTTTTATGTCCTGTCTGTCTACTCACCAGCGCTCCTGCCCAGCGTGCTGTGTCCCGTCACCTCCCTAGCCCGGTGCGGGTGGGGCAGCGTGCGCGCGTGGTCGTCGTAGGGCCGCTCGTGTTCGTAGGGCGCGTAGTTGGGCGGCGGGTAATCCAGCGGTGGGACTGCCAGCTGCTCCTCCAGTAGGTACGCGTCCGTCTGTATCAATCAATAATAATTAATATCCATATTATTATCATTGCCTAAAACATTAATATAATTTTTAAACTTACTACGTGACGACGACCACCACGAGTGTATGACCGAGAAGAGATATCATTTTCATATGTTTCTCGTATTAAATTTTATTTAATTTATTTAATTTATTTAATTTATACTATGTAGCTTAATACTTTCTAAGATATCTTTAGCGATATTTAGAACTTGTATATTCAAACGCTCATATCATAACGAACAATATCTTTTTTGTCTATGCATGCATTACTTTTGGAAACTAAAAGTGTATGTTATGTATGAATAGGCAATAAATGCATATTGCCTATTCACACATATACACACACACACACACACATACATACACACACACACACCCACACATCTTCACGCAAGCTCCCTAGGTCGGGGTAGGCAGAGGTTATGGAAATATAAAAATAAAAATAGCCCATAAACAGTTTATTGTTATAAAAAATACATACCGGATTCAACATGTGCCTATTAGGCATGCTGGGCACTTCGGGGATGGGCGGGGGAGGCCTGTCATCCCCGTCCTGGGAGTAAGTCTCCGACTTCTCAGACACGGAGCTCAAAGTCTCGCCGGTCATTGTGTCATTGTACGACGACGGGGCGTACATCTCGATCGTAGCCGACTTTGCCGATTGCCCCGCTTGTTCTGTACAATCGAAAAATTTACGTAGTGAAAAAAATAATTTAATTATTCAATAAAATAACTTGGTATAAAATGTGTACGTACTTATATACACGCGTTAGAATTTATATTTCTTTGGCGCAACAAGAGAGAAATTTAAAAAAAAAAAACACGTTTGTAGAAAAAACGACACTAACCATAGAAAAAAGTTATTTAATAAATGTTGACTATAGCTAACTTCGGGGTGTCGATTTTTAGTGAGGGCGTGTGAGCGTGCATCGTAAAAAAATACTCTCATTATTTTCACCTGACGCACAAAAATATATTCTTACAATAAAGCTACCAATAATACTTTAATGAATACAATTAAGAAGGATCTTCAGTAATTTATACATCAAAAGAATAAGATTATGAATAGAAATTGGAAATTCTTAAATTTCTCAATGAGGTTACAAAGAGTACAATAAAAGGAAGCCTTGCATTTTATCCGGAACTAATTATTATTGGATCTGGTACATACTACATTGAATATAAAATCTTTTATTGTAAAGCCGCAAATATCTTTTAAAAACTTGAACGTATAATTAATGTTTTAGTTATTATGTATTTTGCATAAACAAATAATGAAATTTACATTTATATTATCTATATATTGGTATGGGTGCGATAAGACTTCTGTAATAAACAATTTGTGACGCTGTCAAACATATTTTGACATTTCTTTTTACGGTATACCCCCAACAAGGTTTTACATTCAAGCTGTATTCGAAGTCCAATGATTTTTTTCATAATTATGAAGAAATTTTAATCTCTGTGCGATGGCCAGTTGATGAGTTAATTAATAAATTCAATAAAAAAAAAATATCAAATATATTTGAAGAGTACACTATTCTAGTAAACATTATTGAAATGGATTTTATTTCAATTATTTGATATGGAACTTTTCCGACATCTCGATTTCTATACAGAGCATGTCGTCCCAAGACTCGGTGTCTGAGTACGGAATGTTATACCAGGCATACTTAAATATAATCCTATAGTAATTTTATAAACTAAAAAAAAAGAATTGTTAATTTTCTAATGTTAGTGACAAAATAATAATAAAAGCAACATAAAAGTAAACCCACCTTTTCGTCTGGTACGCTTCTTCAAAATAAAATAAGCAACAATAACAGCATTAATTATCAAAATCGCTATTATCGCGACACAAGCGTAAATAATGGTGGATTTTGAGGAATCAGCTACCTCTACGTCTACCGTAGGCACTATATTCAGTTCGCCTACTTCTGACAACACTAGAAACGAAAAAGAAAAAGAAAATAAAAATACTATACACAAAAAACGATAATTAAATTATTCTAACATAAATTGAATCATTTAATTCTCAAACATCTATAAAGAACGAACACAAAAAGCGGGCAAATGAATAATTATTCAAATTCAATTTAATTCGATGGAACTCCAAATTTAAAAAGGCAACTCCATTTTTAAAAATTCATTTGTACGCTTACACAATGGTATGATGCTTCATAACACTAACGCAAACCTCTTATCCGTTTGTTCGTCCGTCTGTGTAGACAGAATCCAACCAACAGTAC
Source organism: Eumaeus atala (assembly GCA_017140195.1). Taxonomy (NCBI): domain Eukaryota; kingdom Metazoa; phylum Arthropoda; class Insecta; order Lepidoptera; family Lycaenidae; genus Eumaeus; species Eumaeus atala. The sequence continues at coordinate 22,319 of JAFELO010000462.1, forward strand.
ATTCAAGAGGATAAGTCCCGTGCCAACAACAGTGCCTGTTATAATGAGAACACCCGGCACGTGGTACGAGCTGTACTCTTCTGAGCTCGACTGTACTGATGATGGGATAATGTCTGGAGCAGCGTTGAAAAAAAATCAAGTTTAAAATCATTTGTGTGCACTGTTTTACAACATAATTTACAAATAGAATTTTATTCTTTCCAAGTTCAAAATTATCATTCGATATGGATCATTAATTAGTGCACGCAATAATTAATTATAATGAAACAATTTGCATAATTCATTAAGTTCGATATTTGGTTTATCCAATTCGTAATTAATGAATAGCTGTTCTAATTGTAATCGGGACTTTAACTATGCTGTTTAGCATTTTGTGTCAATTATTTATTTGTATTGTTTATTGTATGGGATAAATTAATATTTCAATGTAAAATTATTACTAGGCGATACCTGGAATTTACTTATTTATTACCCAGCTGTGTCAAACGTAGCACATTTGTTGGCGTACTTGTCAGTTGCCGTTAGATTCGACTTAATTGTAAAAACGTGTGTCACAAAACACATTATGTTAGTAAAAAATATATTTCATGCATCTTAGGGTTTTTGTAGCCCTACGTATCTGCGAATCCGGAGTTCATGAAAATGTACTAGATAACTCATTATAATCAAGGGTATCGGATTCTCACAAACGGCACGAAACGTTAAGAGCAATATGAGCTTTACACTAGTTATTATGTACTAATTTGTGTGTTACAGTAATTCCATCACAAACCATTTGACACTACCAGAAGTACATGAATAGGTACAGAGTACTGTTGAACAATTATAAAGTACAGTTTAATTCCCAGGAGGTCCCCCAACACCTCAGAAACAGTTAGTTAGCCTTAATGTTTTTTTTTGGAAATATTTTTCTCATATAACAAATATGATCGTCTTAAAAGTACCAGGAAAACAGAACTACTATGGAGTACTTACTTAGCGTAGTGGCCTTTGTATCATCAGGCCTGTACTTGCTCTGACCTATCTTATTAATGGCCATCACCGAGAACACGTAGTCGGTACTTCTCTCCAGGTTGTGGACTGTGTAGGAGGTGGCGTTTCTGGGCACCACATCTTCGTATTTATACGCGTCCTCGTCGATTTTTCTGTAGGAATAACGCTTTTGTTAATAATGATGAGACTAGAAGAAAAATCTATTGAAGTTATACTTCTTTTGGTACGGTAGGGAAAGATTATGAATTTACTCATTTCTACGATGCGCGCACACCATCACGAACCGAAACCCTGAAGTTAGCTATAGGCCACATCTTCATCTTTCAAAAAAAATTCTAACGCGTTATCAGCCGTTATCGGTCCACTGGTAGAAACAGGCCTCATTCAATGAAGGCCAAGATGGCCGATCTCTTGCGAGTAGCATATCCAACCCGGACTGGCCACTACACGGAGATCGTCTTCCCACCTGGTGTATTAAATTCAACACAACTTTTTTCTACTGTTAGTGTAGTCTTTTCTACAAACGTAGAATAAGGCAAGGATAACATTTTTAAAAAGATTTTTCTATTGTTACGGAGGTAATACTTCTAATGTGTGTACATGAGTACACATACACACACACTTTTTTGTACAACACAAGACCGCAAACGAGCGGACGGCGCCTTTCAATGGCTACTGATTAACATCAGCACATGTGTTAGACAGATTTTCCCCCTTTCCATGTTTCCCTTTAATAGATCACCTCAAACTGAACTGCTGCACGAATTGCGACAGCATAGCACTTTACTGTGACATCATGTGAGCTATAAACAATCGAGCGACGGACCAGTGGAAAACTCATGTCACTTATGTCTTTTGCGCACTTTTCAGTTTACGAAGCACGTTCGTTTTTCAGGATCTCTCACAGTCCGGTTTTGTAGCCGGTGCCCCATTGGGGCGGGGGTGAAACGAAAGACAACGTATCAGCATAGTAATTATGTGGATGTTCAGGTGCGTGGGTAGTCGTAAAAAGGCTCCGATTGTTCCGGCGCACACGGACATTCACATGATCGTTACGGAGATACTTTGCCCTCCCATCATCCCTCCCCCCAAGGGGCCACCGGGTACTCACAAACCGCACGGAACGTGACACTGAAGATATCACTTTACGGCGGTACTATGTGAGCGAGAGGTACCTCCCCGGTCGTACCGGCCCTATTCTGGGGCTATACTATAAAAATAATCTGTTTTATTTTGATGACTTTAGTACGAATTTTATATCAGATGACACGAACGTTCGACCCGTTACGTTAAATGTTGTCCTAGCCGAATTTCGGCTATAGCGGCCATGTCAATTGAGAAAAGCCATCTGCGCGGGACATCTTACAGTGATCAAGCAGACACAAGTGCACTCTCTATTCCTTCATTCTCCTATTCCGATGGGACAGCAACCGGACACGAGAAATCAGCCGCAGGACCGACTGCTCACTGTCCGAGCCACGGGGTAACACCGCCATCTTCCCGACTTCAGACTGTTGTTGGAAATTGAAAAATACTAATAGCACTTCTTGTATGTCCTACCCGGGACTCAAACATCGAACCTCGCGTCTGTTGCTAAACATACTCACCTCTGGTCCACGAGGCGGGTAGTTCTTAATATACAAATAATTTGGCAATTTTATAAAAATATAAGAGGACCCTGAAACACTTTCAACTTCCACCATCCATCATTCATACATTCATCAATCATGTGCGAGTGAGACGCAGATAGCGCCGTCCCTTTTCACGTGCGATATAGACAAGAGGTGTTACAGGCATATATGAATGAATAATAAAACTGAATAAAGAAAAAAAAGAAGGCTGGCTGTGCAGCCGTTTTTTGTTCTTTTTCAGTTATATTTGTGGTTCTACCACAATCATAACTGAGTGGTGGTGCTTCTTCCCATAGTAATCGACGAATTTATGGTGTCAATATTAAATAAATAAATAAAATATATAGATTAAGATGACGATATAATCTTTATTTTTAAATATTTTTTTTGTTTTTTTTTGTTTAATGTGTTTTTTATGTTATACATTTAGATTTGTAATTTCTTTGCAAGTCTTTACTTTTCACACCTCTATTGTGTATTCGTACAACCAGTAACAACGTATATCATATTACTGACGCCTATGAACATCCAGCATGATTATGCTAGTCACAGACAGCACGGAACGCAACACTGAAGATGTCACTTTACGGGGGTATTATGTGAGCGTGTACCTCCACGGTCGTGCCGGCCCATTTCCGTGGCATTGGAGGAGGTGTGTGTAATATTTATCATCTAAATAAAGTAATATTCCATTCTCATCTATTGTATTATACAACTGCTAAGTGTGAGTGAGACAGACGTTTTTCATATAAGGGAAAAAGTCAATAAGTCGGAGCTTGTTACCAAGAACCGTCAAGCACCGAAGCCCATAAACATCCGCATAATTGAAAAGCATATACGATACCCTTGTTTCGTCTTTCCCTCCATTGGGCCATCGTCATAATTATCATCAGCCTTCATCTTTTATTTTTCATATAATATAGGGTGCAAACGAGCAATCAGAGCTTATGTAGGACTACTGGCGCCCATGAATATACGCATAAGTACTATGCCGTTGCCCACCTTTTTTCCTCCAATGGGCCACCTGCTCGCAAACTACACGAAAAGCGACCCCGAAGATGTATCTTCACGGCGGTGCCATGTCAACGAGAGGCAGCCTCATGTCCTCCCCGGTCGTGCCAGCCCAATCCAAGTGCAATGCAGCATGGCACTAACTCTTACTAAAATTCTCGAACTACAAACCTGTATCGTATCCTGTACCAGGTGAAGAGGCCGCCATCGAAGCCGGCAGACCAAGACAGGGTCACAGAGTTGTGTGTCACGTTCGTCACCGCGATGGACTGCACCGGGTCTGGAACACACCACGGTGTTAGTAACTCATCCAGGGGATCGCTAGGCGTCGAGTAGATTTAGCAAAATCATACTGAAGAGACTTGGCGCCTGAAACACTTTGGTCCAACCCGGAATTCGAACCCAGGACCTGACGACTAGACCACGAAGCCGACATTGTCTGTACATATCATAAAACAAAGTCATCAAAAGTTTTTCTCAGAATCTACTGTACGGATTTTTTATGCGGTTTTCATTGATGGATAGAGCTATTACTGAGGAGGGCTTCATTGTATAATTTGATTGTAATTCATAAGCGAAGTCGGAGTGGGCCGCTAGTTTTGCTAATATTTTATTAAAGTTTGTATGTAAGGTCAATTATTCCTTAATTCAAAAACTACTGAACAATCTGTGATTATAGTACACTACCGATTTAAACTGCTTCGCGCGTTAGTAAAATATTCATTGGAACTAAAATCTTCATTGGGAATTGCTCTATTCACCGGTGAAAACCACATGAAAATCCGTACAGATTTTTAGAAAACCTATCGCATACAGACAGCTTTATAATATGTGTAAGGCACAGAAAATGATTCGGATGTAAACATTACACGTTACTGTGACAACGAATTCAATTTATGACGGAATCACGTCTGTCGCTACAGCCCTTTGTCAATAATTACTGCAGCTGTATAAGGATTTACTTTGACAATTTTCACACACTATCGAAGTTTTCCTACTGACGTTTTGTGTCTTAGAGAATGACACATATCCTATCTTCAATGCGGATGATATAAGCTTCCAATTGTAAATAATTTTATAAATCGGTCCTGCAGTTTTGGAGCCTATTCAATCCAAACAAACAATTAAATGTTTCCTCTTAATAATAGTATAGGTAAAATCAATAGACGTACAGGGTGTCCCAAAAGTCAACGTCCAAACGAAACCAGTGTTTTAAAGAAAGAGGCCATAAAATAATATACCTTACGGAACGCCTAGACGACATTAGAATAAAATTGAGATAGTTTTAAGACTAACTGAAAAAAGCTAAAATTCGACTGGCTTAAGAAAAAGAAAGAACTCTCGTCATCTAAGAAATAATTCAGTAAATATTATAGCATCTTGGGAAGCCCCTTAGATGCGTCAACTTTTAAGGTCACTTGCCGAAATAGCATAGTACATTTTTTTCAAGGCTGACTGTTAAAGTTGAGGGATGAAGTAATTTTCAGGTCATGGTTAGGCGTAAAACGGATATTTTCTACAATTCCAAGGAAGTTATGTGCAAATTATGAATTGGAGTTTGTTTACATTACTCGACACAAAAAAAGTAAGAAAGGAGTTGATTTGTAACCACAGTAGTCGTGCATTTTGAAACTAAATGAGGTAGATTTTTTAATTTTTTATAACAACCAACATAACTGAGCCTAGCTCCGGAATTCCGTAGGATGTTGACTGTTGATACACTCTGTATATCAGTTAACTATTACGAATGTTGTTACATCGCGATTTCATTCGGCACTCTAAATGTTTCACTTGAAAACGCAATGTGGAATGCCCTAGCTTTTTTATCTGACACTAAACGCTTTCAAACACATTGAAATTGGTCAACTTGCATGTTGAATAGATATACGAAAGCCTAAATAAAGATTAGATGATAACTAAACCTGGTGCTTGAAATAGTTGATACATTAATTTTGCTAACAGCATTCTGCGGTTTTACCCACGTGCTTCGCTTATATTAGTCGTAGTTAGATCTTATATCTCCTATGCCCTTCCCTGATAAATAATATAAAAGGTCTATATAATACTGAAAAAATCGTTCTGTTAGGACCAGTAGATCTTGAGATTACGTCAAACAAATCAACTCTTCAGTTTTCCAATAATATTTAATTATTTTTTATTGTATGACGAGAGTAATCAATGTGGAGGAGGCAAGGCAGATGTGTAAGGATCGTTCTCTCTGGGGGTAGCCCCAAAGGGAGTTGGCGTGAAGATGTGTTGTTGTTGTTGCCGAAAGAATTTGTACGGTCATGGTGTATAGTCCATAGCCTTCCTCGATAAATAGACTGCTCCAGAGATTAGGACAAACAAACCAACTCTTCAGTTTTCTATAGTGTGGATTTATCTAATAAATAATAATAATTTCAATTGAAATGTATTGTTTGTAAATCAATGAATTTTTGCTACGTTTCGTAAAATATTTGTGCAAACCCGGGGCGGCTTGCTAGTCGCTGAATAAACACAAAATGAAATCCACACACGGCCGCATTATAAAAATGATAATTTAAATATGTATTTTCCTCACGTATCGTATTGCTGTTCAGTCTTCGCGAGCTTTTGATCTGCCTCTCATATCACCATCAACAGAAGCCATTTTTAGAATAGGACTGGCCTTTCCGACCGGGTTTCGGGTTGAAAAAACGATGGAGATGGGACAGATGCATCTCAATAGTACAATTGTAATAGCTATTGACTGCCTCGTGGTCTAGTGGTAATCACAATCAACCGCAGTCGTGACGTCCTGGTTTGGAGTTGGTCCATAGTGTTATTGGAATTTTTAATTTGTAATAAGCCCTGGTTCAGGGAGATAGTGTTACATCCCTCGGACACGCTAAGCCGTCGGTTATGCGTGTGATTTCTGGAATGGGACAGTGAGGGAACATAGAAGTGTGCCTATGCTTGCGCACACACCTGTGCATTATAATATGTCCTGCGCAGTTGGGTAATCTCTATAGAGACGCCGCCGTGGCATTATTCAGCTAGACTGACACTATAATAGCTATTACCGTTATTTTTATGGACAAAGGGGTTTCCCACCTGGTTCTATGACGAAAGAACCTTGGGCGTGATAGCTAAAGTCGCGACGTTAACAATTGTTTCATAATACTTCACTGACATGGTGGTATTGTTTTCCATGGCTCTTATTGGGATTAGTCCCTACTATGAGTGTCGCTTCGCTGTTCGTGTGTGCTGTAAGATGTGTCTGAACGGGCTTGGTCCCGCACGCTGGACCACACTAGACCACGAGGCAATCATACCACACATTGAGAGCTGGCGATAAATCATGAACAATCTATACTAATAATGTGAACTGAAGCGACTATTAGCCTGTTTGTACGCGCTTATCTCAAGATCTACTAAGAAGGATATGAACTATATACCATGTGGGTAGGACTAATAAAACCAGGTTTTACGAGGATAACGCCGCAGGATGACGCCAGTAACGAATAAGAACCACTCACCAGGGGCGGCAGTGACATCCAGAGTGACAGTAGTAACCGCGTAACCCAGCTCGTTCCTAGCTCCACACTCATACGCGCCGAAGTCCGCCGTCCCCACGTCCGACACCAGCAGCGTGCTAGCAAACGTCACGCTGTCCACGCGCTTCAGCTCCGCGAAGTATTTGGTCGACGTGTTAACTGGGAGTTTCACGCCGGATTTGGACCACGTGAAGTGGGGTATAGGAGCCGCTTTGCATCTGAAATATCGTTAGATTTAGTTTGGTATACTCTATGTAAGTTCTGTATTCCTGGTACTTTCTCAAATATGTAGTGTGAAGTGCATGCATGCTATGCCGCGTTTCGTGCGTTTTATGTCCAACCTCGCTGGATACCATAACCGCTGAAGCCATAAAGGGTGTATTTTAAGTATTCATTTGTTTTCAGTAAAAAAAAGAGAAAACGTGTAAATTTTTTTAAGGACCTGCTACTGGTTGGCGACACTATTGCACCCGCCCTAACAGTCATCGGACTAGCGAATACTTTTGTGTCTCCTAGTTTAGAGAGACGATACAGACGCTGTAAGAGGTAGTGCCATGTAGCATGTGCACAATATCCTCCTATGCAATGGAGTTGGGCTGGCTCGACTGGGGATGTACCTCTCGCTGACTACATACCGCCGTAAAGCCACACCTACGGTGCCGCGCTCGTGCGGTTTGTGAGTTGCGGGTGGCCCCTTTGGGGTGAAAAGAAGGCAACGCATCGGCATAAATATACTGATGTTCATGGTCGTTGGTAGTCGTTGAAAGGCTCCGTGCTCGTTTTCCCCCTTGTTTGAAAATTGTTTGGAAGTAAGATAGTATATAGAGATTGTACCATATGATTTTTAAACGCTTCTATAGATTGAAGGTTTTTTTGACCCACGTACAGACTGACAAAGTAATCTAAGAATTCTTTTATATCGTAGAAGGCGAGGTATGAAAGCCTAAAAATACCCTAGAAGTAGTAATTAACTAATTTAAATAGATACTAAGAAATTTTTCTAGTTAAATCCATTTAATAATGTGATAATGTAATTCTAAATAAATTAATACACCAAATAAACTCCTGCTAAATACTGGATTAACAAATCAACAAAATATGCGCACTAAAACCCGCTCAATTCGACGTGGATATATGTTAATTATTAACGAAAAGCTCCAAATTAACTAAAGCTTTTCGATATATTGAATTTGAAAGTTTGACTATTTGAAAACTCTTGTATGTTAGCATCAAAAATATTTTGTGCTTTTTGCGATTGGCGGAAAGTCGAAATTCAAAATCCGGACTTTATAAACATGTATAAATACAATTTGAAAAAATTTATGGAACTTTTTGAAATTGTAGAATTTTTAAATGTTTAACGAAGTAAAATATCCTGAAATTTTAGATTTTTTAAACGATACTTTTATTTACATTATTTAAAGAATTTTTAACATTTTTAAAGGAATCTTATTAAAATTTGGAATGTATTTTTTTGATTTATGTCATAGTCTTTTATATTTTGATCGCCTCTGTGGTGTAACGGTGTGGGTGTCGCCTGTTAAGACCGTTAACCTCGTGGAGTCCTGGGTTCCATCCCCAGGTCGGAAAACTATTATAAAAAGTTTTTCAGATTATTCTGAGCACACATTATATTGTCCGGGATTGGAATGTGCCCGAAGTGGCCATAGTCTTGCCACCTATGACATCACGGGCCTCAGTACCTCGGCTAATCGTTGCTAGTATATCTACCGGACTTACGAGTCGTGGATGTACTAGCACACCCCTGCCTACCTCTTGGGGGATAATAGGTGTGAAGGTACTTCTTTTTTATTATTTTTTTTTAAATTGCTTAATCATTCATTTAAATTTCTGTCATTGTCATATCAACCTGTTTTTAAAACAAAGTTCCTTATCGCGCATTGCAAATGAGGCTAGACGGTAAAAATTAGACGAAAAGTTGTCACGACACTTTTTGCTATAGTGTGGTAAGCCGTGCGGCGTGCGCATGTTTCTCTGTCTGTCTTTCTCTCATAGTAAGCAAGTCAATTAATTTCGTTTCGTCTTTCTATGTTGCCTTGAACAGCGTAGTGTCGCGACGATTATTAAGTTTATACAGGTGTTTCGCACATCATAAATCATCATAAAAAAAAAACAGTACAATTCCTTCGCTAATCAATCGATGGAACTTCGCTTCATGCGGGTTGACATCTCTCATTAGTTTTTATTCATTATACAGGGGGACAGATGGGCAGTAAGGGTGACTTAATAACTACCGGCGCCCATTAGAATAATTGGTACGTCCCTCCTTATCACCTGCTAAGCACAATCAATTGTCAGATAAGGGAGTGAAGAAGTTATGTTTTAGGGGGCGAAAGCCTTCAAAATATATTTCAGCACCACAAACCTGCATGTAAGCCTGCCAACCTGGCCGGCGTTTGTGGCAGATTTGGCCAATATCGGCGACGTATCCATTTCCGGTTTGAATTTCACCACCAGCGTTACTTCCTGTCGTGTTTCACCACCAATGCCATTGTTCACCACACACTCGAAGTTCCCCACGTCCTCTCTGGTCGCGCGCTCGATTGTGAGGTAGCTGGTTTGGTTCCGGGCGTCGAAGGTGATCTGGTGGGATGACATGTCGTAGTCTCCTCTCTCCCATGTTATGTGTTCGGATGTTAGTGGGTTGCCTGCAAAAAAAACACTAAGTTTTGGTGGTAGACAAGCATGCAGGTCTCGAGATCAGTGCAACCCCAAGTTATTGACGAGATAGCTGTCTGGGCGTATGGCATCCACGGGTTTTAGTGGGTATTCAGTCCCATACACCCCATCGGATACTACCCATGACCCCATAGGTCAGTGCGTAAAGTATTTCCTCGTAAAATAAAAAAAGAAACATGCCAAAAAATGTTTAAATTGTGAACTTCCCTCAAAAAGAATCAGCTTTGTAAAAACTATTTAAAATTGTGCGCGTAACGTGGACTTTGCAAAGAGATGTGTCTCTGTACAATATGGGTTGGCTTTAGAATGGCAGTTGAATATGAAATCTTGTATTTTTTGTAAATCAATGACAATGGAGCACTAATTCTTATAGTGATTATAACATCCTCACTTATTATTATAGACTTTGTAAGCGCAGACGATGTTTAGTCTAGACAGGTAAGTCGTCGACCTTTCATAATTTAAGTCTTGTAAAGACTTATAATACACGTTTGTGGATACTAAATAAACTGGATTATCTGTCTCGAGAATTTTATTATATAACTTACAATTATTTATTTAAAGCGTTTTCAGCTGACTGCATAAGAAATGTTACTTTAGTGATGTGTCAAGGACCTATTTTAGTATATAAAATAGGTCCTTGACACATCACTATCTACTATCGGTGGATCCTGGATTCGAGCGAAGTACAAAAATTACACGTTAGCTCACGAGAACAATAATCAAATAATGACGGCACAGCGACTGTCGGGATAGGACAGAGAATCTGCTATGATAGTTTTTTCACACTTTGGTTACATTAACAAAATTGTCATAAACAACTACAACGATTCAGAACATAGTACATGACCTACATTCATCACAAATAATGTGGGATTCCAATGGTTAAGATTTTTCAACTCGGTCCAGTAATTTCGGAGCCCATTCAATGCAAACAAGTAGAGACTCGCCTATGGAGAATTCCTTATGGCAAACTAAAAAAAATCGCAAATCTCTTAAACACGATTCTGTTCAATGTAATAATCAATTTTTTTTACACAATTTTCACGGAGATAGTTTAAAAGTTCCCACCCCAGTGTGGGACTACTCGCCATTTTAGACGCAAATTTCTCGCAAAGTATTAGCTTAATCAAAAATATTAGAACCTGTATATCATACAAAAGTAACTATTTAATGTTACCCCACACAAAATTGTTTCCTTGAAAATTTAAGTGCTACCCTTAATAATTATATTTTCTAAAAATAAACTTCACCATTATGTAGTTGTTCATACGATATCTTTCAAATTTCAAACCCAGAACCTACGAGTGAAACGATTGTGACATACGGACAGACGGACATGATGCAAGTATAATTGGTTCTTTTGCCCTATTTATTGCCTAATGTACCTATGTTCGTTAGATTCGTTTTAATAACGCGAGAGGCACTGGGTACATTAAAGTGTACTATTTAACGTTGAGTTCTATGCTTTTGAATTTAACGTTATTTATAGTTTCATTGCCTGTACAATAAGTGTTTGGCTCATTGCTGAAGGTGGACTCGAGTATTGCAATACGAATTTGTTCATAGCGGATATATGTAAGGCAAATGTATAAATATAATTCATTATTCTTTCCCCATAATTCTATCAATGAAATGTTATAGTTAGATATTAATACTGTTACGGAAACATAAAGTAAAGAAATAGATTTACTTCCAGCAAAATAATTCCATTTATAACGAACAAACGACATTTTTAATGAAAAGAAAATATTTCGAGTATTTCAATTGACCACACTATACTCACCGGAAGCCATGCACGACAAAATGGCGTCTTCATTCGGGTTGGCGACGCCATTTTGTGCGACCGACCTAATGCCTGCGGCATCTGTAACAAAGACATTCTTTTATGTTACATTCCAATTATTCGATATACCTTTGGGCGTTGCTAGGTGTTGTGGGGGGGAAATGGAGAAGGAGGGGTTGTCATTTCTAGTCTAGAATTATAATTGTGTGCGAGTTTCTAGAAATACAAGTTTATTTGAAGGACATAGGGGAGCTAGACTTTTTTTTACCTTTTATTTTGTCAATCCTATTTTTAGACATCTGCCTCAGGCATTGCTAAATGTTTCGCAGGTGATAAAGTCTGTGCTATTTCTGGAATTATTAATCCTTTTGAAAGTTTAAAGATTTTATGAAAGGGAATTGAACATTTATTTTCGAGGAATTCAACGTTTTTTTAATACCAACGCCTAATGACTAATATTATCACAGTACTTAATATTCATTATTACTGGTGATTAGTACTTTCAAGTTCTGACAAATTTTTCATGAAAAAAAAAGCCATCGTAACGTGGACTACGTTCCATCTGCTCCAGGGTTAATAAGAGGTAAGAGAATAGCGTTTATTATATCTCTCTATGCTCAAAAATATTGACAGAAAAATGCACGAAATTTATGATACTCATAAAATCTTTTAGTAAGCCTATGATGTGCAATGTTAAATTTACTAAATTAGGGGTCATTATCCCATTCATTTTTGTATAACCAAGAGTACCCCCATCAATTATTTACCGAGAATGACGGGATGATTTGGCATAAATGGCTGTGCGTATGATAAAAGGTGATGCAGACAATCTGGCAGAAGAAGAAATTCACCGCTCAAAAATATCAGAAAGTGGTTCATATGGAGCGCCAGATCCATGTCCATGTCATGAATTCAGATTGCTTTTGACAGCCGATCACCGGTAAGAGGTGGTACCACATGAAGGTGACTGCAGTTGGCTGAGATATACTCCCCACCATGGTTCAAGTCTTGTCGTGGTGGTGGGGCTCAGTAGCCTGGGGTGAATCGAGCCACCTTGGGCAAAACCAAATGAGCCGAGGAGGGGGCTGCTCTCTGTACCTCTCTTATAAGAAGAGGGGACGAAAGAGCGAGAGAAGGCGGCGCCTTTGCGCACGGGGCAACTGTCGCAAAGTCGGTAGGGTTGTCCTGTGGTGCGGAAATACCCCCTCTGTGGAGGTGGCGTCGGTCCCTTTGTGAACAAACTAGCCGTCAGGGGACATCCCCTGAATATTTGTTGTTCCGGGGCACCTCACCAAAGGCAGCACTGATGACACTTGCGTTGGTTTTTGTGGGTACTCGTCACTACCATATGTGCCTTCACTTCGATATTCGACACACGATGATATCGTCACCCAGGGGGAAGTGAAGGCGCGTAAATACATTTCCTCGCGAAACAAAGAAAAAGAAATGGCACTGGATACACTGGCATACTCACAATGTACGTTGACGGTGATGTTGACCGTGGAAGCTCCTTGCGAGTTGACAGCCTCGCACGTGTAGATGCCCGCGTCATGCCGCGACAGACGCGTCATGTTCAACATGCTGCCTTCCGATATTATTCTGTCGTCTGGAAGAAAACATACGGATTAGAGGTGCCGAAAGTCATGGCAGCCTGGTACTCCATCATTGTCATCATCAGCCAAAAAATGACGACGTTGTCGGTTTTGAGGTCAATGTAGCGTACCCATTGCCTAGTCTCTAATAAATTCTAAGCTACGTCTGTTACCCGGGTTCTAATGAGGATTTCTGAATTTCGTACCATATCTCACAGAAAAGTATCAAGCATTGTTTCCATGGTACGTTGAGTTAGTGAGCTTGTACAAGCTGTGGGGCTCCGTGATGGTTGAACTAAGACTTGGCAATCACTAGTAGGAAGAAGTGATAGAAACTAAGCTTAAAATATGGTCCCCCACTTAATTACCATTTATAACACTCCTTTACATTGTCAAGTTCAGCATTCCCAAATAACTGCCCGGCTAAATTCGATTAGATGTAAAAAGGGGGTATTTATTGTCAAATACATTGAGAGTTCCAAGTTTAAATTGAGTCTGGAACTAAAGTTAGCATTTACTTATGCCTTGTACGTAGAATTTGAACATATTCGTTTATATTTGAAACTTTTTACACAAAAAGCTTGGTATACAAATTGTACAATTTGCCAATAAAATGAGTTTGCTATCTACATATACTGTAATAAAATGCTTTGCATTTCCAATATTATACACTCCGTTCCTTTCTGACGTGATAACGTCTAGTCTATAAAGCTAGTAGCACGCATGACAAAGTATGACGTCATAGTAATTTTCCGAAAGGGCGGAGTCTGTGAACCTAACAAGTGTCTTTCGGTCGCCTGGACGATACATCTATATATATATATATATATGTACACAACCAGTTTCTTGATAGTATGAACGGCGAGTTGGACTTTTGAAGGCTATCAACGCCTATAGACATCCACACAGTTATACCAATGTATTTCATTCCTTTTTCATTCATCTTCCCCAATCTAATAGGCCAAAATGCTACAGAAGAACTCACATCTGTACGAAACAAGACGGCGACTTTACGGTGGTGTCATGTGAACGAGTGGTACCTCCCCGGTTGTGCCAGCCTTATCCATCTGCAATGCTACGTATTAAAAATTTTACTCACTGGATGTGCTATACGACGACAGTGTGATCGGTAGCCCGTCCTTCGTCCAGGTGTACGTGATACTGCCTGGGTTGCCGTCGGCTCGCAACATGATCACCAGCGGTTCGTTCTCCACGCCCACGGCGGTATATTGGGTGGTATCGTCGAAGATGGGTGCGTCTGAGGAGAAGGGGGTCTTAAATATTGGGGTAGGAATGAATTAGTCCCTACAGCTTACCTTCTTGCAGGAGCATACATAATATATAGTATATGATGCGTTAGGTTTACGCGAATGTTGCTTACTACAGTAAAACTTAAGGATTTTACCTCGGTTTATTTAATTGTTTAACTCACTAGACGTTATAGAACGTATACAAAAACAATGGACATGAGTGGACTATCCGTAGCAGTTTTATTGGAACATTTTTACTTTTTATAAATGGGGCAAAGTGAGAAGACAACAGTGATCAGCTGTGTAGCGCAAATGACACACGTAGCGTCGCGTAATTGTGCTACGAGTGAGCGTACATTCGAGCGAGTAGTGCTACGCTTACTCGCAGCAACATGCTACGTAGCGTAGGTGTGCTACGTAGCATGTCGGTGACGTGTATAAAATGTATCTAAACGGAAAATTAAAATTAAATAAAAAAAAAATGTGTTTCGTGTTATCAAGACGATTCTAGTGCCACCTCATATCGATAAACAAATACACTCCCCTTGTGAGTCGGGAACTAGTCCAAAGGTAAGTTTTCTTTCCTTAGGACCACAGTCTCGAATTAAAATGTCGAGCAAATATTCAATAGTTAACCATTAACTACCACACAAATGATTTCATTACGCGAATGTTACACGCTTTAATGAGACCTTAAATAAACTGCGATAAGATCCATTGTTTTCTATACAGTGTAGGGAGCAAACAAACAATAGGATCATCTAAATGCAAGTGCCGACACCCTGAATAGCTGCAACACCAGAGGTTTCACAGTTACGTTGCCGGCCTGTGGGATAAGAGCGATCTCCTTTCTTGAGGATCGCTAAATTGTATCGGTTCAGAAATACCAAAATTCGTAAAGAGGTCTTGTTAGTGCATGGCACTACTTCCTTATACGCAGCACGGCGCTCTTTCGAAAATGTCTTACTGATATCTTAAGTTTATGCGAATGTTACTTATTACAATAAAACTACTTTTACGGATTTTATCGCGTTTCTATATTATTATTAGTATAGATCGTGAACACGTACTTTAGGAAAGTTTGTATGTCATTGGAATTGAAAGTTAATTCAAGAGTTAAATTTATATAAACTGAATAACATCAATAATGGAATTACATTTGATTTCCTGCAATATAGAACAAGTATATATATCTATAAAAAATATAAATATTAATAAGTAACTAACTCTAACTGGATCATTGCCGTCGGTTCCTAATAATCAAATCTGGACTTTAATAGAAACCTGCCTGAGATCAAATTGTTTTCTATCTACCAGGGACTTTCATAAAGTTACACTTTAAATCTGTTAGAGATTTATTAATATACTTATAAGGAGGTAGTGTCATGCATAGTGCATGATACTACATCCTCCTTTCATGGCACTATCTCTTCCCAAAACCGTCTCTTTCCCTTTAAGCAAAGAAACTGCAACAATGTTATTACTGTAATGAGTAAAACTTAACGATTTTACCGCGGTTTATTTAATTGTTCAACTCACTAGAGGTTATAGAAGGTATACAGCAACAATGGACATGAGTGGACTATCCGTAACTGTTTTATTGGAACATTTTTACTTTTTATAAATGGGGCAAAGTGAGAAGACAACAGTGATCAGCTGTGTAGCGCAAATGACACACGTAGCGTCGCGTAATTGTGCTACGAGTGAGCGTACTCCTGTGCAACGGAATTGGACCGGCACGACCGGGGAGGTCCCCTCGGTCACATAATACCGCCGTAAAGTGACATCTTCAGTGTCGCGTTTCGTGCGGTTTGTGAGTAGCCGGTGGCCCATGGGAGGGAAGAGGGAGGGCAACGCATCGGCACAGTAATTATGTGGATGTTCATGGGCCGCCGGTAGTCGTAAAAAGGCTCCGATTTCTCGTTTGCCCCCCTTTTCTATATATAAAAAGAAACAATGTCGTGCTTAACGTTATGATGCGTATATTTATGCTAATCTAAACCTTATAAAGAGGTACTTTTGAGGACTGATTCAATGTGTGATACTCTCTATCTATCTATTCTCTATTCAGCTTCAATATAAAACAGTATTTACGCACTCTTCGGTTGCCACTAAAGTCTCGGCTATGTAACAACTTATATATACTTACAAAGCACTTTAAGGGGTAGAGCATCGTGTACGCTCCTCTGTAGGGCCTCGTTCATGGCCTGACACGTGTAGACGGCGCCGTTGAGATCTTTGCTGACGTTTAAGCGCAGTTCGATAGTCGAGACAGTTCCACCGTGGAGGCCTTTCTTCAGCTGCATGGGAAGACCTGAATAGAGACAAACTACTTTAAAATCGATTCGAAATCCTACGAAAAGAAGTACGTTATGGAATAAAATCAGTATAGCAAATCGCTTCTATACTAATATCATAAAACATAGGCAGGTAATTGTCAATAATTTCCGCACATCAGGACTTAATTTCATACCTTTTTCACTACTTTGGTTACATTTAAAATAATGATCAAAACGTTTTAGATAATGTTACATAGCCTATGGTCATAAAAAATATAATGGTGAAAGAATTTTTCAACTCGGTTCAATTGTTCCGGAGCCCCTTAAATGCAAAGAAACAAAGAAACAATCAAATGTTTCCCCTTTATAATATTAGTATAAATATTATATTAAACCTTGTGTCGCATTGTTGGGCCAAGGCAAATTTTTTTCTACTTTTGCCTGGTAAATGGAAGGGGTTAGACTATGAATCTACCGTTCTACGTCTACGTATCTAGCAGTTAAACTGCTAGCTTGTCCTACGACTGCCGACGTCTATGTCCCGCTATCACCAATAGAAGTGGGTATGCTGTTCCGATATCCATCGATCCAATTGAGTGTTGGAGCCTCTAATTGGGGACAATCTATAATCGCTTACGACTTCCATGTTTGAATGGTGTCAGTGATAATATTTTTATTGGGAAAGATAACGATTGCAACATTCCAAATTTATTACATTACCTTGCACTGGGATTCCGTCCCTCCACCACGAGAGCGTCGCGGGTGGGTTGCTGGAGGCTGCATCGCAGAACAGTGTGGCTTCGGTTCCTGGCTTCAGTTCCTCAGGCTCGGCTCTCACCTTCACAGCTTCCGGGGCAACTAGACGATAATACTAGGTTTTGTATGTGACTCCACATGAGATTTTTTTTGTTACGAATTTTTTTATAGAATACCCGGA
This sequence comes from Eumaeus atala, assembly GCA_017140195.1. Lineage (NCBI taxonomy): Eukaryota > Metazoa > Arthropoda > Insecta > Lepidoptera > Lycaenidae > Eumaeus > Eumaeus atala. The sequence goes on from JAFELO010000462.1 coordinate 40,016, forward strand.
ACCTTTTTACGACTACCGAAGCCCATGAACATCCACATAATTACTATGCCTATGCGTTGCCCTCCGTCCCCCCGTCCCCCCAATGGGCCACCGACTACTCACAAACTGCACAAAACGCGACACTAAAGGTGCCATTTTACGACTGCGTTATGTGAGAGAGTGGTACCTCCCCAGTCGTGCCGGCCCAATTCCGTTTGCATTGGAGGATTTAGTGTCTTGCACTATACATAGCACTACCTCCAACCATGCAGCACGGCACTACTTCTTCCTAATAACCCAATAATACGGGTGTTAAACACATTAAATTTTTTTTCACTTTTCAAAAATACATTATCTTATTTCATACTTATAATGTGCATCGCCAACAAGGCATGTAATGTACATTAAAGAAATACGAGTTAAGAGGTGCCTCAATTACAGACAATCACAAGAATCTTGCGATCAATTAAAGAGATAATTACAAATATATTATGCTCTTGAATCTAATTTAATTCCTGCCTCATGTGATTCTAGATCAACTTAATTTCTTACAATTACTTTCAAAGTAATTAAATATTCTTAAGAGGTACGACACCCTGGAAACTAAAGTAAAGGGGAGCTATTTGTTCCCCTACAGAACTAAAGTATATTTTCCATTTATTAACAATAACATCAGCCAACTTATCACATTCGTACCCTCAGGACTTGTGTCACGGGTACTAGTTAACGACAATACCGTCATCATTATCAGCCCTTATCGGTTCACTCACGGACCTAGGCCTCCTTTAATGAGCCAAGACGACCGATCTTCTGCTACTCGCATCCACGCCGGACCGGCTGCTGCACGGAGATCGTCTCCCCACCTGGTGAACGGTCGACCAACACTTCGTTTTCCTAAGCTCAGAATAAGCTCGCTGAAGTGACAATGGCACAGGGGGGCGACACAACGTCATGATAATTATGTCGGTAGTCGTAAAAAGGCTCCGATTACTCGTTTGCCACCCTTCTTTCGATATGAAAAAAGACCTTGGTTTGGTGACTCCCCATACAATAAATAAACCAAGGTTAAGATGTCCTCGTTCATTCAGACTCATTGGCTTAACCAGAGTTTCACAAACGTGAGGGAATAAATTATCAACTCGTGTTTGCATTACCAGGATATTCATTAAAGCTTAAGAAAAAACAATTGAAAAAACATGTTTGTGGCAGTTTAACGCCATTGCAGGCTTTCTTTATTTGTTTAGAGGGTAAATACCCCTATTTACCCCCTCAGGAGGTGAAAAGGGGGTACGATTAACTGGAGTCTGTGCAACACATTTTTAATTTCTTTCATCGTGTAATGAAAGCTATGTGTCGATGCAAAATTTAAAAACTTTTGCGTTTCAATTCAAGAATGAAAGCTCATTCGGGCGTTCGAGAGCTCTTAAAAGCTCTTTGGCTAATAACATTTTTGAATGGCCGGTCAAAGTTTTAGAAATGAATCGCTTTTTGAGAGTCATTCCTGCATTACGGAGATTTCTGACACGAATGTTGCTATAATCAATTGCAGTAGTTTTCACAGTATACGGGAACAAACGAGCAGTCGTGGTCTTTTGTCGCCTACCGGCAGCCATAGTAATTCACACTAGAGGCTGTGTAGACCGCGTTGCCTTCTATCTCCATTGTGACCCTCATTGGTTCACCGGAAACACACAAACCATACGAGACGTCCTTATAGTTGACAATTGACAGTATTTCGTGAGCGAGAGGTACCTGCGCCGACGTGAAGAACTCAGTGGCATGCACCACTTTCTAAAGTAGAAACTCTTGCAATTTTTGAAGTATGAGGTTCATACGAGCAGAACTTGAGGATGATTTTTAAGCAGATGTTCCGTTTGCCTTAACCCATAGGACCACCTAATTTGAGCACTAAACGTGACAATATAAACACTATTTTATGCCGGTGTTATCAGAGCTAGAGGTACCTCTACGGCGTGATATGACTTTAAAGAGTTAAATACTTCTGCATGCCAGCTCATTTCCTGTTTTAAATATTGTTTTCGAAATAATATTTGTAGACTAAATAATCTGTGGAGGAGGCTGTTTTGAATCCTCTTATAGGAAGAGGAGACTAAAGAGCAAAAGAATGGGAACCTCTACCCATTGCACTGTCCTAAAGTTGGCGGGGTTGTGCTGTGATGTGTGTGAAGGAGGGGTCGTTCCCTTAGGGGGCTGACTAGCCGTCAAGGTGTCCTCATGGTTTGTAGTTTCGTAGCGCCTCACCAAAGGCAGCACTGACGGCACTCGCGTTTGTTTTTTATTCGACACTATGAGTAGTGGTGTGTGGGAATACCCACGCAGAGCCACCAGGGCAACAGAAAAAGACGTCAGTTATTTGTAGATGCGTCGCCCCCATTTCCTCTTCTCCATTTGGGATGCACAGTACAATAACACTCACAGTGCACGTTCAAAGTGACGGTCTCGAAGAGCGGTATCTCCGTAGCGCTGTTGGTCGCCTCGCACCGGTACTGCGCCTGGTTGTCCGTGACGTTCGTTAAGATGGATATTTCCGCGGATACCGATTTGTCGCCAGTCTTCGATGTGGAGTGGATCTGGAACAAACAAACAAAATTTTGTTTATAGTAGAGAGCGTGCACACCTGACACGTGCAGTCGGAACCTATTGATGAGTGCTGACTCATAAACATCCGTATGGTTAACCCTATGGGCTATTTGCAGACCACACCAACCACGATAGCACAGCCGGCCCAATGCGGCAGTAATGTCATTTAGAGCCCTTGTGGGCCACCAACGCCCACGAAAATACACAGAGTGTGCAGACACGTGAGTCTCCTTCCTCACCCATGGGCCACCGGAAACTCACACACCGCACGAAACGTGACAGCGCAACTGTCACTTTCTCAAAAATCACGAATGTGCAAGAAGCATTATTGGATGCTACAAAAAAGCATTTCGGCGAAAAAATTCGGTCAGTTTTGAAATCGAGGTTTTCATACATATACGGAAAGACATATACACACAAATACTCATACACAACAGACTTAAAGGTATCACTATTATAACACTCAGAATGAAATACTGGGACTTCAAAATAAAGAAATAAGTGAAAACTGGATTTCAAAACTCACAGAATTTTTAATAATTTTAAAAATATTATATAAAAACCATTAATAAATTTACATTGCTTTGCTGGTTTAGTAACGTAAAAAGTATGATAAACGTAAAAATGAATTTATCCAAACTTTATAATGAAGTACAAACCAAAAAGAATAGAGACTTCCTTTTTAGCATAGTCATTCATTTTATTTCGCTCTCTTTATGATTTTTGCGGGGAACAAAAAAGACGTCATCTGCCATCTTGTTATGGCGTCCATTTTAATATACCAAATCATATAAAGCATGTATCTACATCATTTATGGATTTAGACTTAAAGTCAATGAAATAATTTATATTTAAAATATACTGCTATACTTGATGTGTTCCGCTGCTTCACTTGTGAAAGAGAGCCAAATCAATAGTTCCCAACAAATATTTTTATAATTTCGAATATAAAAAGAAATAATTATAGAATATGAGGGCAAATTGATCTGAGCCTTTTTTCGACAACCGACGCCTATAAAATCCACATAATGTCTATGCTTATGCGTTGCTCTCCCCTCTCCCAAAAAGCCACCGCCGCACGAAACGCGACTCTGAAGATGCCACTTGACGGAGGTATTATGTGATCGAGAGGTTACAGGAGGATGTAGTGTCATACACAATGCATTGCACTACCTCCTCCTATTCAGCGTGGCACTACCTCTTCCGAAAACCGTCTCTTTCCCTTTAAACAAAGAAACTGCAACAATGAAACGATCCAACATATACAGGTTGCAACAACATTCGTAGTAAACTGTAGAAATAGTTTTAAAAGGAAAACATGTTATAAGTATATGAATAATTCCTTAAAAGATTTTAAGTGTAACATTTATGAAAGTGTTATAATTACCAAGCTGTTTATGAGTCCCTGGTAGATGTCATGCACTATGTATGGCACTACCTCCTCCAATGCAGCATGGCACTACCTCTGGCTAAATTTATATAACCTTCAGTCTTACTATAGTTATTTTACAGTCACTTTTATAACTCTTCGTTAATATAATGCACTAGTATATGATAGTGCGTTATGTGTTCGAATAGTCACATACAGCCTTGTAGTGTAATATTGTCATATGTAAACTGTATAAATTACATTCTACAACTTTTCATGTCATTTTCATTTTCACATTATAAACGTCATTATAATGTCAATTTTGTCACATAATTTCCTCAGTAGTAATGCGATGAAAAGTTAAGAATATGAGCCCAAATGCCTTCGAGTAAAACCGTCCTTTGACGTCTATTAATAATCGTACTTACACAAGGTTTTCCAAGAAAGTCACTTTTTAGGGGGGGGGGGGGTTTAGGATATAAACTAATTAATGTTATTTTATACCGAAAAGTACATGTGTCAAAAATGCTATTACCTTTTGCGTAAAAGTATATTTCAATTTAAATATAAACTTTTTCGAATTTATAATATAAGTATATATATATTCCCATGCATGGTATAAACAACAATGTCCCCGAAAGCTGTCTGTCTGTGTGTGATCGACTTTCTCAAAACCTACTGACCGGTTAAAAACCGGATAAAGCGTTTCCCGAGGAAGGCTTTGGTGTGTAATTTGCTTCGGGTCATTCACGGGCGAAGCCAGGGCGGATCGCTAGTAGAATATTTGCCTTTTTGGACGAGTGAAGTATCTAACGCTGAAATCTTTTTTCATATCGGACCGGTGGGTCCTGAGGTTAGAGCATCATTCCAAACAGACTCTTCTGCTTTATACAAGTACTAACGCCTCGGTTTCACTCCTTAGAGGATGATTTTTTAGGAATCACCTCTCAATACTCACTTACAAAAAGAAGAAAGGAAACTTTGAAAGAAACTTTCGTGCCCACTGTCAAGATTCTAGGTGCGACAGTACCGGCTGCTGTCTGTCGGTCAGTCAAAACCCGGAGGGGTTTAGTTGATTGAATGTATTGTCACTTTATGTATGTATATATCTATATATATATATATATATATATATATATATATATATATATTTAACTAACTCGAATTAGTAAATTTGAACCTCGGAAGTACCGTTAAAGTTAACTACAAATATTTGTTCCGAAAATAAACCACGAGGCGTCTACAAATAATAAAGTACATTGATAAACTGCAAACTGCTTATTTTTAGTTCTGGATTAGGTCTTTCCATTCGAGAGCATCTCCAGATTTCGCCGAGCGCAGTACTTGGCAGGCATCCATGGATTTTATTTATTTGTTTAATATAAAATAATAAATATAAAAAAAAGTATTTTCTTTACAGGCGAACATTTTCCAATTCTATAAATTCGATGCGGTTTCAATGAAACGAGAATCTTTTCATCTAACTTCACTCCTATTGTGTGAGAATTGTACACGCTCACAAACACTCTGTATGTTCTTGTATGGAGTCTTCGTATTTAAGCCCTGTAAAAAAAGCCTTATAGGAAGAGGTAGTGCCACGCTGCATAGGAGGAGGTAGTGCCATGCATAGTGCATGACCCCACGTCATCCCGTGCGTCGTAATTGGGCCGGGACGACCGTGGAGGTACCTCTCGCTCACATAATGGCGGCGTATAGTGACATCTTCAGTGTCGATTTTCGTGCGGATTGTGAGTAGCCGGTGGCCCATTGGGGGAGAGGGAAGGAGGGCAACGCGTCGGCATAGTAATAATGTGGATGTTTACGGGCCTCGGTAGTTACCGAAGGGTACCGACTGCTCGTTTATCCCCTAATAGGAAAAAAAATCCATTCATCATTGGATCTTGCTGATGCAAAAGTTTCTTGACAAAAATACACACACACACACACACACGTACTCACACAAACATACACATACGCACACACACGCACACACACACGCACACCACTCACACATTCGTATTCTTACATACACAAGTCACACTTTTACTATCTTAAATTGACATGACAAATACACAGACTATAAGGCCAGCTAAGGCAAGCGATGGCTGCATTCACAGTTTCTCCAAATACCTCTAGATATCGGTAAAATACGTACCTTTTTATCATTCTTGAACCAAGTAAGTGTTGCCAACGGGTTCCCTCCTGAGGAGATACAAGCTAGCTTCTGAACGGTGCCCGCAGCCAGCGTGGTGCCAGGCACGTAGCCCGTGATGAGGGGAGCAGACGGGGGATCTGTGAAAGACAAAATTGATAAATGCCCAATACTTTAACCGAGGGAGCTAAAATAGGGGTTATTTTAAATAATTAAACTTATTAAACCCCGACAGAAGGAGGTACAGTGCGGCGACTGATGTAGCAGGGCGAGTGCGATGTGATAGGGCAACGGGGAGGGGCTTTACATCTCAACAAGTGAAAAACAATGCGAGTACCCGGTCATTTATAGTCTGTTTGTTCCATTATACTATGAAACAAAAAATAACTTCCAGTAAAAGGTAGTGTGCTGCAGCCGAACTAGACCGGCATGACTGGGGAGGTTCTCACTAACATAAGCTATGCTGTTACGTTCCGAGTGGTTTACGAGTAGCCGGTGGCCCATCAGAGAAGAGCAAACGCATTTATCAACAAATCATGTAGATCTAGAGAGGCGTCTAAAGTTATCAGAGCTTTCTGTTCGTATTGCTGATTTAATAACCATCCTCGTGCTCGGTCTCCTCGGAGACAATCCAGCAATGACAATTAAAACACCGCAGCGGTTAGTACATCACAGCACATTAATGTTGAAAGTAAACAAAATAAGTTGAAAACGTGCTCATGCTTCGAAACCCTTATCTCCACGGGTGGAGGCACAAAAACACTATAATATGAAAATGTAATTTTGAAAGGGCCTTTAGTGTCTACTTTTTTTTCAACAATGTTTGCTTTGTGTCTGAATTAATGTCGACATAGATACTAAGATATGTTGAACATAAAGTCACAGGAGCGCAACGCGGGTTTAACCGCGTAATCCATTCCATTTCGATCCGAAATTCTGTGATTAATCAGTGAGTGGGGTTTCGCTTTTATTTATATAGATTTTGACTTTCCTTGTTCACCTTTAAGTGGCCGATAGTAATGTTTAATTATTTCAGTAGCTCATAAACTAAATGTCAAAATTAAAAAAAAATTAACAATAAAAAAAGTGGAAAACGGGATACCTTCGAAGTGATAAACTAATTTTCACACAAGAAGTTAAGAAGCACTCCAAGGAAACTGGTATTTAAATGCAAAAACACATCAAAATTGGCCCATCTGTTGGTGAGTTGTGATGCCCAAGAGTTTATATTTTCATCGGGGTTTAAAAGTAAACAACGAACGAATATTGCAGACAAGTGGATCAAGCTGACCGGAGAACTGGAGAACTCACAGCCATAGTGATATGTTTAGTCCGTTGAATAAGAGTGTAGTTGGCCCAATGGGGAGCGAGGAGAATGAAAGCAACATTTCTGTATCGTTACATTTCTTGTGTCCATCACTATCAATCAAATAAATTAATGTTTCTACTATTATTTTATAGTTTAAAGAAGCAAACGAGCAGCGGACTTGGAGGCTACTGGTACCCATACGCATAAGACGTGTTGCCCTCCTTTCCTTCAATGGATCACCAGAAACTTATAATTAGAAGATAGAAAGAGTCTTAATTTCAAAAGTAGGAGTCAATTTAAAGTAATCGTTTGCGATATAGCTAATTAAGCGGAATAACCCAATTTCACCCATGTTTGTGTTTTAAGTGCACGGGATCGCTATATATAATCGGATTATCTGTCTGTTCGTAACGCGTTAATTACTGTAAAGTACAAACATGAGCCTAATATTGTATTAGGATAAGGGTGATGCACACGCTCGCGATTAGGTTAGCTTTCAAGACTTTTCGTAACATCAAAATGAATGTGTTTTGTACGAAACTCCGTTATGTTTAATGTTAGAAACGTGAAACATCATTTTCAGCTGTTGTTTTTATATATTACTAGTATACGCAGAAAACGTTGTTTTGGTTTCGGGGATCGATTAGAGGTGTGAAAAAATATAGTAGCCGATTCCCATACCTACTGAATGTGCGTATCAAATTTGGTGACATTCGGTAACGCCGTTTCGGAGGAGTAAGGTAACTAACACGGTGACACGAGAATGTTCTATTCGTAATAAGTACCTATATGGTTCCATCCTATATAGAATGTAACCACATACAAGTATTTCAGTGTTTGTGAAATGGGGTCAAGTTTGAAGTGGGAGTTTGTAATTTTGGAGTTCGAAGCTTAAAATTCACTATTGTCTCAAATTTTACATACCCAGGGATAAGCTATGAGACGATGCTATTTTGTATGGAAGTCCTTATTGTTTTCCAAGTTAGAAACATGCTAAATACAGGTGAAACCGCCGGCACTACTAATCACTAAATGATAAATGTCTGACATAGTTTGGTCTAAGAGTTCTCCATTTGCATTTCCAATTTCGTATCGATTTGCGTGAGTTCACGGTGGCCCATTGAGGAAAAAGGCTTCGGAAGGCAACGCATTGTAACTGGGTACATTTTGTGTGTCGGTAATCTGATCGACTGTTTGTTTTCCCCTTTATAATGTAAACAAATCTTTGCTCTATCTACCAGGATATCAGAAGATATAAGGAGTTATTTAACAATTATGTTTCACTTGTATACACACGCCCTTAGCCCTTCTCCATTATTATAATGACAGCGCAGACGCGATGAAGTTACAGACCCTGGAGTTTTGTTACGGTCACGCATAGTATATGAAATTATCATCATCACACCATACCAGTAGTTGCCAGGATCAAATTTAGCCCGACCGGAGCAATATCTCTATATTGCTCCGGTCGGAAGAGCCCCATACCACCTTATAAGTGATGATTATGTCACGACTCGTACAGTTTGTGAGTAGCCGGTTGCTCATTAGGGGATGGAGGAGAAGCAACGCATAAATGAAATGCATCCGACGGCTTAACGTGTCGGAGGCACGTGGTGTAACACCACCAAAATCCTGACTTCGGACTTTTATTAGAAACTAACATCCTCCCGCGGTTTCGTCCATAAATTCGGTCCTATTAGTCGTAGCTTATGGTATATAGCTTATAGTCTCGATTAATGAACTATTCAAAACAAAGATATTTTTTCAATTCGGGCCAATATTTCCTGAGATCAACGCGTGCAAACAAAAAATTCTGCTTTATGATTCATGACTTGAAAACGTCAACACGGTTTGGTCCATCCCGGAACATGCCAACCACCAAACCACGGGGCAATGCATGCCCAGCTTAATCCATCCACGGCCTTTTCAACCCAATCGAAACCCAACCCTTTGCAAGTTGGTTAATCAAAGGCGATACCAAAACTTGCCAACAAAACCCTTTGTTCCATGACAAAAGCCGGATCCAACAATGTTGATATTTGATCCTTAAAATAGTTTCTATTTTGCCCCCTCCCACTCTACATGTACAGTCAGGAGCAAAAGTGTTGGGCTGCATTGCCGTAACCACAGGTGGTACGTACAACTAGCTCAAGAATTTCACGCGCTTACTGAATTTCCGGTGGCACAATAGGCGAAGGCCTCACCTGGTACGGTTCTCGGTATTCGCCAATCGCTATTGTTTAAAACATTTATACATAGCAAGGAAATACTAGGAACATCGTAAATATATGTGTCATCTTTTTTTTGTTTGCTGAAGATATTTTTGCGGAAGTGATTTCGTGAAAAAGGACGAAAATGCGTAACAAAAAACCTCGCACAACTTGAATTATGAATTGTTCGAATAACTACATAAGTCCGGATTTTTTATTATAATTATTATTCACATGAAATCTACCTTAGTATTATGTTATGATAACAAATGAACTATTACACATCGCTGCCCGCAGATAAAGTGGTCTGTCCCCTTTGGTCTTCCTTAACGTAGAACGCACAAAAGTCTCGCTAGTCCGATGTACCATGTAGTCATGGCTACACCATCGCCACCAGTGTCAGGCCCAAAAAGTGTGTATCCAAAAAAAAAAAATGTTTCGCCTTAGTCTATGTTTGTACAAAAAAAAAACGCCACTAACAAATAGAGAAAATATATTTATTACGTATACTCTCTATTTGTTAGTGGCGCATTCGTAAATTATTTTGAAAGTTAAAATATTAACTGTAGAGCTAATTTCAGTGTGTTTCTTGATTGTGTGCGCGTGCATCGTTTAATCATTTTCCCCTATCGCAACAAAATGATTTCAAAATATTACACGTCATAAGCGGTCACTCCAAGGCCATTGTCTATGGCTGAGTTGGTAGTAAAAATAATCTGATATCCACTTTCGATGTCAACTGTACATCTCAAGTCGTTGAAATGATCAAAGTTGGACTAGATAATTTAGGGATATGCTAATAACTTATGTGGGAACTTAGGAATGCATGCGGCCTGTTGGTATAAAATAGGCAATAAGGAATATGCATAACTTTTTTATACTATAGGGGGACAAACAAGTAATCGGAGTCTTTCTACGATTAACGACGCCCATGGACAACAGCATAATTACTATACCGATGCGTTGCCCTCCTTTTTACCCCCCCTATGCGCCACCATCTACTCACAAACCGCATGAAACGCGACACCGTAGATGTCACATTACGGCATTATCAAGTGAACGAGAGTTACCTCCCCGATCGTGCCGGCCCAATTCCGTTGCATATGAGGATGTAGCATGCACGGCACTACCTATTCCTAAATGAAACTGGTGGCATAACTAGTACTTACGATAAAAATGGCGCGTATGTATCGGCTTAGAAATATGTTTTGTGTTGTAAATAATAAATATAGGATCACAATATAGGAAGAACTTATTGAAGTTAACTTTATTATAAGAAATATGCATTCTCTATTCCCCCATTGGTTGCGAACCGCAAGAGTCGTAATTTCTAACCACGATTTGACCCGCTGAATGAGTTTTGCTGTATTTTTTGCACACAACTTCAAATTCCCTTTGACAATATGTCATGCGATTTCTGTCCGTTCGGGAGTTGGTAGCAAAAAGCAGAATTTCCGTTATGAAATCTAATATTAATGGTAACAACTGTTTTGCGTGGGGTTCGTGACGGACGTGTATGAGCTCTTTTGTTTTTCTGCTAGCCTGGTACTGACAAACATTTGTGTATGCATTTTAAATATCCGTTTTAGGATCCTTCCCATAGGGGAAGTTTGCTTTTCGAGGTTGTCAGTTTTTATGTTATCCTAAACATTAACATCCTAACATTTTGGGTTATCCTAATGTTATCATAACATCGAGAAGACTTGACATATTTTTGTCTTTAAACATGGCGGATAGTTTTTGGACCTACGCCTTGAAATTTGCGAGAATCCCAAGAATCTGTGACCAATACCGAGAATTATAATGGTCAACTTAGTTCATTTTCATTCAGGCTCATTCAGGGTACAAACGAGCACTTTGCTACTCGTTTGTACCCTACTAGAAAGCATAGACCGTCTTGGCGTTTATTGACAAAGGTGTTCAACAATTACAGTGAGTGAATCAAAACTAGTGACATATCATGGCGCCACCGATATCAATTATAAATAATTATTGCGACAACTGTAAAGAGAATCGTGATGACGAGTGTTCGGAACATCACTTTGTTTTTATGCTATCCTTGTATTCGCAAAAAAGTACTTTCTTTTTTTTATATAAAATTTCGCAAACGCGGCGTAACGGAGCACATACATAATTACTATGCCGATGCGTTGCCCTCATCCTTCTACTCCCCTTGACTACCGGCTACTCACAAACCGCACGAAACGCGACACTGAAGATATCACTTTGCGGCAGTGTGTGAGCGAGAGGTACCATCCCGGTCGTGCCGGCCCATTTACGTTGCATAGGAGGATGTAGTGTCATGTGCCATGCATGGCACTACCTCCTCCAGTGCAGCATGGCACTACATCTTTTCCACACCACTATTTCCACAACCCGCCCTGTAGGGCGAGATATATCTCCCCATTACTATCGCTTTTTAGCCGAACAACTAATTTGATCTGGCATGTGCAGTGCTTCTATAATCATGTCCTGCCACGTGTTTGCCAGTTATACATACCACTTTCCACTTTCCTCCTCAACAACAAACAAACAATTTTTTCACCTACGCGAACGATCGTTTTGTACGTGCTTTAATGTCCCGGATAAAACTTCGAACTATATCTCGCCATCTTGTAATATTGCAGACTAAACGTATTTAGCTGGACAATTAATTTGCTCTGGCGTGTTCAATGCTTTAATGAGTGGAACGTGCCGGGTATCAGGACTCCGACGGTACCAAGTCCGTTTACATTATTGATTTGTATGACCTAAATTTAGCTTAGGTCTATGTTAGGCTATGTTGATATTTATAATATTGAATTTAATAATGTATGCCGTTTGAATCAATCTGGCACGACTGCGGAGATGCCTGTTGCTCGAGTATCATCTCATACATATAGCCTGTAAACTTCCTCTTGAATGTAGCTCACATATATTTCAAATCCGCTCTGTATTTCCAGATATTAGTGTGTTTAAACAAACAAACAAATTTTTGCTGGTGGCCCATTGGGATGAGGAGGAACGGAGAGGAACGCGTCGGCATAGCGATTATGCGGATGTTCATGGTCGTCGGTAGTCTTAAAAAGGCTCGTTTGGGGAAATGAAAAAATACAAACAAACTTCAGTATTATTATATTCATCATTATCAGCCCTCAGGGAACGCCAAGACGACCGATCTCCTGCTACACGCTCCACTTATTATACTAGTGGAGTTCAGTTTTCAAGCTTTAGTCCTAAAGATCGCCGATGGCTTCGTTTCGTTTACTGCTTAAAAAAAGCTTGTTGAAATCGGATGCCATAAAATAACACTTTGATAGACTCCGGAATTTCCTAGATCCTCTAGGCGTAAAATATCTACTTTCGTTTCGGTTTTGACACATAGAATTAAAATTAAATTATGAATTTTAGAAATTTGCTCCCAAGAGAAATAAAAATTTAAGGCGCGGTAAAGTGTTACGAGGGTCGTTACTTATATTTTTACACACAGCGAACCATATATCGTTTTAAAGAAAGCGGAATATTTATATTATATTGTTCAGTTCTAAAGTGCAAAAGAGATGATAGTAAATCCATCATTAAATATACGTATTTGTCTTGTACATACAGACGGATACACTTGTTTTTATATACATAACTCGACCAGGAAATATTTGAGCTTCCTATACATCTCGCTACGTTTTTGCCATCTCTAATGATACTGTCCACGTCATAAGCGCTAACGGGTAAGAAACGCTGTGCCTGAACGAGAGTTTTCGTAAGACATTTTATAACACAAAATCACTGTGATATGTTTGCTATACTGTGGAAGGTTTGTAAGGGTCCGGGGGATGGGATAAGATGAGCAATGCTTAACACCTGTTTGTGCGAATGTTTATAGACATTAGCAGTGGTCACCTGTTCTTTGCCTAAAAATCAATAAAGGGGTTTATACTATTATTCCTCCCTCATAGTCATCATGAGCAAATGATTTACCAATTATCCCAATCCTCCTGTTGTCCACTAACAGATTGGGGTCTGATGCTGTGAATCAGTTACTGTCATTATAAAAGTTTTAATCAACCTAATTTAACAAGATATGCAATTGTTACGTATAATCGCTTATTGATGTTGTACATTAAGCGAATGTCATTATTATAAAATTGATTAAACAGTTTTGTTTTGGTTCTCTAAAAGCATGTATTGTTGCAGTCCCTAATTAAGAGATCTCATTCTGCCCTGGATCTGAATTGGGGCGGAACGAGCAGTAAAATCTCTCTCATAGGATACGCTTTCAAAGTGTTTTGTTCGGTTTATGAGTAGCATTACTGTTGTTCGTTTGTACCCTCATATTGTAATAAAAATCCGCTTGGGTCGTACTTTCAATTGTACCAAAAATTCCGCTCCCACCGTAGATTTGTGCCACACGTTAATTACATGATTAATGACCCGCAGATAACAAGTTCGCCACAATATGCTTAAACGTTGCTTAAGCGATGAAAGACTATTCAACGCGCTGACTCAAAGGGAGGGAGGAAAAGGGGGACGAAAGGCCCCCCTTTTCTTAAATGATTAAAATATTTAGGCTGGAACACACTAGTCTGTTTTTGGCGGGGGAGGGGAGTCTAAAGCCTATGGTCTAAAATTATAGATGCAGATATGTTTAGGTTTCATTGCTACTCTTAGCGATATCAGCCGTAATAAAGGCACCGGCTCACATAGCACCCGTTGGAGTGCTGTGCTGTCGCGTTTTGTTCGGTTTGGGACCTTCCGGTGACTTCTTGAGGGGATAAGTAAAATACACCCGTGACCATGGCTGCTATAAAGCTTCTAAAACGTCGGACTAGTTAAGCAATTGAATAAACCGTGTCAAAATTCGTAAAAGTAGTTTTATTGTAGAGAAAATTAAAAGAAACTAAATAAAGAAATCTGGAAAGGGCAGCAACATGATTAATAACAATTATGTGAATGTCTATGGGCGTTGGTAGTTATCCATAGGGCATTTGAGGACTAGTTTCAGGAGAGCAGTAGTTACCAGCCGCCCTTCTGTCTCATCAAAATGAAACTGAATATAGCTCATCGTTTACTTGGTAATTAATATTTAAAATCTTAATTTGTCCGTAGATTTAGGTCCGTTGAGGATAGTGCATTACACATTTATGTAGTCGGTTAAGTTCACTTAAGATACCATTTTTGATGTTTGGGGAAAAGGGGTTGGTAGCGTAAGTATAGGTGTGCGAGCGAGAGGTGTCGATACAACTGTGATATATTAATAAGCCGCAAAAAGGGGGTAAACTTATGTGCGAGGGTGTACATAGAGTTTTCAAGAATAGCTACTAAGAGATAGTGCTCTGCTTCAATGCAGGTGAATTGGACCGGTCCGCTAAACATCTTGCGTTATGGCACTGCTACGTGGCAGCTATCTTTTTGTGGTTCGTGAGTTTCTGCTGGTCCATTACACGGGCAAGGTTAACAATATATATGTATCACAATTTATTTATTTATTGATTTCAACACTTATCGATCTATCACAAAAGTTGCCCAATACGATAGATTAAGCCATAACTATTTATTAAAATTAGTAACTACACAACTAGGTATATATACAAATAATATCCACTACAAGATACATAATATAGTCACGACAATAATCATTAGATATTTAGAAAATAGAAATCACTTAATAAATATAAAAGCGATCTTTAAATTAAACTAGAAATTACATTTCCTTAATCAGATAATAATATAAAAATTCGAAATCAAGATGACAGTTATACAAATATCTGTGACGTACTCGCCCAAAAGCTCCGACTGTAGGCTTATCCGATAAATAATGGGATAGTGTAACTTGGTCGAAGTTCATCTATCCCCGTCATCCCTACAGACATCAGTATGATAAATCTGAAGGGTTTTATATGTTTGTTCGCACTCGCTAATTTCTGGAACTACAGGTGCGATTTGAAAAATCATTTCGTATACGATAGCTACATTCGCGAGGAACGTCATAGGCCACGCCACGTTCAATAGGACTGGATTAAGCGAGTGAAACCGCAGGGCATCGCTTGTGCATGAAAAAGTTATACTAGTGTGCAAAGTGAATTGCACTATTTTTTCTCCTGTTTTCATATTCCAATGGGACGGACATGACCGGAGAGATATCATACTCAGGACAGACTTGACGTGTCAGAAGGACGGGCACTCCTCGGACACTGAGCATATGATTCGAGATTGTTTCACACATTTATCATATTTGTAAGAGGTAGTGCCATGCTGCATAGGAGGAGGTGGCACCATTCGTGGTGACATCCATCTATGCAACGGAATTGGGCCGACACGACCGGGGAGGTACCTCCCGCTTACATAATACCGCCGTAAGGTGACATCTTCAGTGTCGCGTTGCGTGCGCTTTTTGAGTAGTATAATAGAAATACAATAAAACAGCAATTTCATTCTTTAAACCCTACTATTAATCTTTTGAAGTTTATACAGCGCTCTGTGTCCAGTGGACGATGTCCGTCTGATCATGATAACGATTGGTTTTTATCGTTTCTTAGCAAGCGAGCAGTTGGAGCCTCTCGTCGACGCCGTCACTAATGAGCAAACGGCCACTCTTAAAACGCAATTGTTACTGTATTTTTAATTACTTTATTTCTCAATATTAATTTATTACATGCTCGATTCTAGCTTGAACCAGATTAAGTCAACCTTATTTAATATAATAAATAGTATATTAATAGTAACTTACTAACTAAGTAAGTTATTTTATGTTATATTAAGTTAACTAGAACATTCTTGTGAGGGTTTCGTTCACATTATGTATAATTTGTGAAGTTATTGCATTTTATTAATTCATCTATTAAGAATGACCGCCATGTTTCGTTGTTCGTTCTCAGGACATGTAGTGTTGAACCGGTGTTAGATTTCATGGACGACGTTCCAAAAGAAATTTTTATATAATTAATTTTGAATAAAAGAAAAGGTTTCTTTGTCATTAAATTTCAATGCCATTCTGATCCCTCATGGCCATTACAATACTGTAGTTTATTTGATTCTGCTATCAACAATCATTAACACCAACTAATAATAACAATTGGTCTGGAACGGTCCAGCCGAATTTCAGCCACGGCGACCATCTCTACAGAGACGAGCTAATTGCGCGGGACACATTATTTTCCCATTCCGATGAAACGGCAATCCGACACGATCCGAGAAAAGTCAGGTACATACAACTTTAGTAGGCTGATAAATATATCCTTAGAAACTCATATACATATGGAAATACTTATAGTCGTAAGTGTGCGATGTCCTCATACGAAATTACCTCGTATAAACGTATAAAGAGAAACGTGATATTAGGAAATAGTTTCGTTGGGAGCTTCCGGCCTTTTCATTATATTATGTTTCCGCACTTGTCGCGCCGCTAAAGATTTTACCGTGTATCGCTCCAGTTCACAAATAAGGTAAGGGTTCTTGAACGTTACTGTCTAAATAATATTAGTGAGCGCAAAAATGTGTTTATTGATAAGTACTGTCGCCCATAGATATCAGCCACTATAATTCTGCTATTCATGATTTATGAAGGCAAACGAGTTTTCAGAGGCATTTGATAATTACTGACGTCCATAGACATCGCATAATTGTTATTTAGATGCGTAAAGTAAAAAAGATACTAAAAATAAACCAAATTCGCCTATTTTTTTTTTTGAGATTACATTGTTTTTCAGTGAAGTCGAACGAAATTTTCCAATTGCGGGCTATCCCATTTAATATTTATCTCTAAGTGATTCGATGTGTCCCTGAGGAGGTCTAATGAGTTTATAAAACAAACGGGACCCGTTCAGATATTGTTAACTCAAACCAATTTACAGTAAGTCTATGTTTCACATTAAATATTTAAGTTTAAACTGTTTTACGAAAACATTTGTGTGACAGAATCGCCTTGTTCGTTATTTTGCGCTCTTTTATTACACTCGAGGAGCTGTGCGCAGTCGGAAGCTTCCTGATGATTGATGACACCGATAGCCAACTATGATTGTAATGCATATTGTTTTGCCATCTTTACTACATCCCCTCGATGGGTCAGCAGTCACAAGTTGAACGAAATGCGACTTTAAGGTTTTACGGCATCATCAGGGTGTGGGCGAAGTGAGTGAGAGCCGCTCGTGCCCGTCCCATGCCAGACGGTTTAGTGGCAGATTCTAGCTTAAGGCAGTGCCATGCCACATGACACTACATCCTCCTATGCAACTCAATTGAGCCGGCACGACTGAGGAGATACGTCTCAATAAAATGACAGCGTCGCTGACGCTGCTTGTGAGTAGCTGGTGTCCCATTCCCCCCCTCAATGGGACAGCGGCTAATCTATCTACCACTACTACCGGGACTACGGACTACCGGTGATAGTAGGGCAACGCATCTGCGTAATAATCATGCGAGTGTCCATTGGCGTCGGTAGTCATCAAAAGGCTCGGATTGCACGTTTGCCCCCTAATGCTATAAAAATAAGTTCATGAAAATGCCTTGCGTTCATTGTGGCCCATTGGGAGGGGAGGGGGGGAGGAAAGGATATAACAATTATGCGGATGTTCATGGGCGTCGGTAGTCGTGAAAAGGCTCCGATTGCTCGTTAGCCCCCTATCCTATTTTAAAGACTACAAAATATAAAGTTAACTATTTAAAGGTAAACCAATATAATCCTTCGTGAGCTTAACAACACACTAACATGAGGTTTTCACCGAAAGAGATTGACACACCAATCAGCTAAGTGAAGTCTTGTGTGGAATTTCTGTAAAAATCCACCCAAGAACCATTCAGTTACAGAGAAAACAAATAGCGGATACGCTTAAGGATATGAAGGTCCGAGCCGACATGGGGGGATATTGGAAGTGTGTTCTGATGGAGGTCAGATTTTTGGGGTCCCGCCCGAAAAACACGCGTATCAATTACTAGATGCTTGTAAAACGGGAACAGAATATAGCATTATTAAAATTGCTTGAAGATTTTTATGAGACTCTTAAGCGACCTCTTTACGATTAATTAAATTGCGCCATCTTCAATATTATACCATAAATATTCCAACTCGTAGTTTGACACATATTATTGTAGGCCATCTCACTCATGCGAAAACGACAAAAATGATACGGATGGGATTCATCCGTACGTTTACTATTATTTAATTTGATAAGAAAATGTTATAGTAATACTTTACTCAGTCCAAATCTTTTTTTTTATAAGAAGTCATGGCTGTGTAACCGAATTATATCAGCAGTAAAGGATGACTATGCTTTTGGGTTTCGTGCAGTTTACAAGAATCCAGTTTATACGATTAAGATAACAAAGTAGATAAAAAAGTCTATGCGAGATGTATATGGATGTCAACAGAAGTAGTTAGTCAATAAACTATAAAAATACAAAGTAAGATACGTAATAACATCATCTAGGTAAACAAGCTTACAGAGTACTACATTAATAAAATACATAAACTCTATTCGCTGTCACATCATCCAAGATGACCGCAGCGCTCTACATTAACGCCAGCTAGGCGCGTGCTTTGAAATCCTAATGTGATGATAACCATCTGTCGTATCAATGTGAACTCTATCTGATGGTAACAGGGTCGTGAATCCACTGCGCATGTGCATAAGATTAAAAACATAAATCCTTACGAAGTGTATGGGAATGTTATATTAATAACACAGTCTTGTTACTTCATAATGGTGACAGAAATAAATTAGGGACCAGATGTGAAGTATTAAGTAATTTTTTTGAATTTTTATTGAGGGAGGGAGTATCTGTATACTTTAGAGTTTAGACATTACGAATAAACTGACAACTTAAAAGTAGCGTGCATTCATGATGCAATTTCATTTTACGATATCGAGGGTTATCATATACGGATATGGATAATCGAGGGTAAGTTTCACATCACAGGGATCACAACCCTTGTCCAGCGACCTTATATCAAAGATCTTTATTTCAAAACTTAAAAGCCGTGACATATCGTTCATGTTAATTCAGAATGTTCAGAGTAATGATTTATTATATAACCAGCAACCCCTCGCGACTTCACTCCAGCCTAAACCCCAAGAATATACCCTTTGCCGAGGTGGAGTCTCTTAAAATTATTCTTTGAATGCTGTCTGCGCCCGGAAAAGAATCTACCTGATAAATTTCAAGTTTGTGAGCGTCCAGTTTCTATGACTTCGTAGTGAAGACGTGAGTGATATTCATATATTTACATAAAAGACCCTGAGCAAGCCTAATATAGAGAATTCTCTAATATAGAGAACTGGCACGCTGTTGTCCGATGATACTGGTACTTACATAGTACGTTGATGGTGTGTGTGGCGGCCACGTTCTCTGTCAATTGGGCGTTGATGCCGTGACAGGCCACGACTACCGACCGTCGATCAGGAGCTACCACTACCGTGATGTTCGAAGTGGTCATCCAGCCACCTGACAAACAAAACTTTCATGAATATACTGATTTTTTCCTCTATCAAGAGGAATATTTACTTGGTAGAGCCACGCTGCAGTGCCGAATTGGGCCGATACAACCGGGGAAGTGCCTCTCGCTCACGTGACACTGTTGAGAAAGTGTTGTTACACTCAATGTAGTTTGTGAGATTCCGGTGGCCCATTGGTACTATAGGAGGAAAAGAGAGCAAGGTTGTTACCCTTCCACTCCAACATTACTCCCTTAAAACGAGGACGAGTGTTGTAATGGAAAATGTTAACGGTTACATTAAAAAAGTGGCAAGCAATAATGCAGCAAAATTAAGTGGAAAGCTCTCGTTTCGGAGGCCAATGCTTCGGGTCACTGAGCCAGCGGAGTAAGTACATTGAAACGTTAGATATAAATCATTTACATCTGCGGCATGAAATACTTAAGGTAATCTTGATAAAGATCTGCAACAATATCTTCTCATCTCATGGACACTTTTATTGCAGTTTATAATGTCTGGTACTGCTCTCTCCTATAAATTATAAACTACATATATATCATCTGGTTATGTTAGGATGTGATAGAAAAGATCACGGGGCGAACACCAAGCTGGTCGGACCAAATCAGCGCAATAATGGTTCTCATAGTGCCTGCAGCAATGTCTTTGGAAAGGCTCTCCAGAATGGGCACGACCTTCAGTAACGAAGACTACTAAGAGAAAGTGACGTATTGTTTTCCAATTGTGTTTTAGTTCGTTCTTTGTTATAAAAAATATAAATAATACGCACCTTCAGGAGATATCACTGTCCGATTGCTCGCTTCCCTATGATGTTTTCCTAACACCATCCACTTGATATCAGCGGCAGGGTTCGATGGAGCGGTGCTACAACTGAGAGGCACTGGGTCTCCCACCCTCGCCTCCGTAGGGCCAGAGATGGTTACGTGTGATGGCGCGACTGAAACAAAGACAGATGTAACACAATAAATTAAATGCAAACGAAAATGGCCAGTGTGTAAGGCTCGACAAAGGTGTGACCAATTCACAATTATCAAAATTACCCATGAACATACGAAAAAGGTAAGGATATTATGAAGAAAAGAAAAAATATTAAAAATATTGTGAAGAAAACAGTAAGTGTTAATTTTTTTCTGGTTCCGATCGTTCTCCGATCTGTATCTGGACCGATTTTGATCTGTTCCTTCGCTATAAAAAACTGTGTGTGGTCCGACACTCGAATGAAGATTACTCCTCAAGAACGGACATAATTCTGAATTAAAAACTGTGCCGTAAGCGATGAAAGCACGGTAAAGCGTAAAGCGTCCGCTGACTGTCAATGTTCCAAGCGGTTTTACTACTTTTTTCATACCGCTGACTCAAATATCTACACAAATTCGGTCAGGCTGACAGATGCTGTAAAGTGGATCGCTGAACTTTATCACAGTGCCCAGTGTAGTGCAGCAGGGCAGAGATGGGTTCAACAGAAGCAGTCGTAAAGTTCCCGAGATAGTTTGCGAATTACAGATAGTAATATATTGCCGTACAGCGTCTATAACACGTTGAATATACTTTACTTTCCAGTAAAATGTTATGCACTCTGATGGATTGACTCGCATGATGGTTAGGCTCATTATTGTGACTCGGTCAATGACGAGGGTCATGCGTATGATATCGTTTACCCCGTGCTCGTAATGCTACAGAAAAATTATTTTTTTAAATTACAGCGTCATGTACGTAGAGTTCTGTGTTCCCTCCTATAGCCTGAACAGTCTAATATATTTCGAAGTATAAGGTGTCCCTGCACTTGTCTTCATAAGACGAGGTACACAAGTTACATATCAATATCTTTTAATCAGTCGGGTTGTTCTAAATTTGTTGTAAACGGTGACACATTGGGGGCTGGAGCGGGATGATAGGAGGGCACCGCATCTGTGTAACAATCATGCGAATGTCCATGGGCGTCGGTAGTCATGAAAAGGCTGCGATTTCTCGTTTGTCCCCTTAGGTATAAATAAAAAAAGGTTAATATAAGATTATTATGAAGTTCATTCATCCGGTCGCTGGGTGATGATTAATCTATAAGGTGAAGCAGGAGTTCGAAAATTGAGTAAACACGAAGTATGAACACGGAAAACTTCATCAATGGAGCGAGAATATCCTAAATAGAAAAACATTGAACAATACGAAGTTGCAGATTATTTTTAAGGAGGTTCCATTTTTTCATTTTTTCCGGTCGTTGGAACGGGAGCTTACGAAATTTTCCACCGAAACGTTGGTAAATCAAAAGATGAAGTTGAAAGCTTTTTGGAAAATATTTACGCCTGTTCTCAATACAGATATTCAAAGTTTTTATTTGAACTATTCCTTTGAGGTTTTCTTGCGAATTGAAAATTATTCGAATCTTATAATCGCTTTATACATGCTGATATTTTGTAATTATATTGGTTAATGACTTGTATGAGAATTGAAGAAGATGAAATGGAGAGCGAAAGAAAGAAACAGAAAAGAAAAAGATCAGAGGGAGGGAGAGTGATCGAAAAAGAGAGTTTTGAAATTTAAAAAATAACTCTCTTTCTTTTTTATAGAACAGGGCAGTGAATGAGAATCACGAGTGTTTCCGTGAACCTATAAATATCCACAATGCAAGAGGTAAAGCATATTGTCTTTTGGTCCTTATTCCTCTCAATTGTCTATTCGACATTCACAAACATCACAAAACAAAGACTAAGACAATACAGAAGAAAGCTTCAGACCAGTGAAATCTACACTAATAATATAAAGGGATAAAGAGGAGAAGAAAAGAAAAACTGAAGTTTGTTTGTATGCGGTAATCTCAGGAACTATTAAATTGCCCGAATTGAAAAAAATATTTTTGTGTTGAATAGTCCATTTGTCAAGGAAGGCCACAGGCTATATACCAAGACGCTGGACTAATAGGACCGGAGCCGCGGGGTGATGCTAGTTCAATATGATTAAATTTACACGAAACATTCACGATTATTAAATGAATTCAAAGGGCGAAATAAACTCGTAATATTTGAACCGATATCAGAAAGTTACCGAGTTGTTTTCAACACTTTAGCGTTGTCGTTTCGTATAACTTTTGATATGCTGTTTAAGCAAAATAGTCTATAGTGATGGGACGTGATATCGATAGCACGATGTTCCGCTGCTTCACTCGAAAATCTATGCCAATACCACATGCGAATGTTTAGGTGTATTATGTAAGTATGATGAATGTTGCAACGTATTTCACACGATTTATTCCTCATATTTTTTCTTTAAACTCCAAAAAACCTTTAAGACGTTTAATTTACCGATTTAAAATTGACAGTTTATCTTTCTACTGCATACGGGGCAAAGGAGAATCGGAGTTCTTGGCCAATCGACGTCCAATAACATCTGCATTTGTGCATGGACCTGATTTAACCCACCCCCTCCAATGAGCCACCAGCTACTCACAAAACGCACCAGTATAGCCACCAGTTTTACGGTGGTATCGTATTAACATTAATTAACGAGTATTTAGGAACCTGTTTGATGAGTACCAATTCCCATGGACATCCATCCGAACTATCGTTATGATGCAAGTGCAAATGGGTTGCCCTACATTTTTCCTTCCATACAAAGGACCACCTGCTACTTACAAGCGTCATGAAATGTGACAGCATATCTGTCACTTTATGACGATGTCATGTGAGTGAGATATACCCCCCCTGGTCCTTCTGAGCCAAATATTAATGTAGTATGGTAACTTGTAGGTACTTCTTACATACACACTGAAGGGATAATTATTCTTAACTGGATGGTAACGTGATACACGGCTAACAAGTATCGTCTTGACGTTCATTATAACGGCTCTTAAGTGCCTTTCGTCCAGGCAATTAGCATTTACGACTAAAAGGGGCCGCATTGAATTTACATAGAATTTGTGCCTTTTTTAGAGTTCTTAACTCAAAGAGTGAAAACGCGACCTTACTAATAAGACTCCGCTGTCCGTCTATACATCCTTCCGTATCTCTAGAACAGTGAAAGCTGGACAGTACAAATTTTGACTTGTAAATTATGACTATACCATTGAAATAAGTTTTCGCCAAGATATATTATGCCAGCGCAGTTCGTTTCATACAGAGTATGCTAAGTTACGTGCAGAGGTTTAGTAAGAGATAGTGCCGTGCTGCATTGCGGCCCAATTAGGCCAGCACGATTTGAGAGGTACCTCTTAGTTGGCAGCAGCGTAAATAGACTGCCATGTCGTCATGTTTCGTGCAGTGTTACTATCCAGTAGGCCATTGAAGGGAAAGAAGGAAGGCAGTACTACTGGTTACTGTGGACGAACATTAAAAGTCTCCTACTGCTCTTTTGCATGCTTATACTACAGAAAGCTCCTATTTATAATCCTGCATCCGAATTGGATTG
This sequence comes from Eumaeus atala, assembly GCA_017140195.1. NCBI lineage: Eukaryota > Metazoa > Arthropoda > Insecta > Lepidoptera > Lycaenidae > Eumaeus > Eumaeus atala. The sequence goes on from JAFELO010000462.1 coordinate 64,455, forward strand.
GCGCAACCATTGAGGTACCTCTCACGCACATTACTCCGTCTTAAAGTGAAAGATATGCGTGCCATTTGTAAGTAACCCGTGGCCCACTACAGGAAAAAGAAGGAAGGCAACACACATGTATATCCATGGAGACATAAGAAAGCCTCCGACTGTTCGTCAATCAGAGCTCAATTCGCTACAAAAAAGAAACACATAAGCTTTATAACCTAAGTCCTAACAGATCAATTTGAAACACTTAAAGCTGCGGCGACTGCAGAGCTTTTGTTGTTAAAAGACTTTCAATCCTTTAAGCTTTTATGCAACGTCTCCTAAATGCGTCGTCTATTTTCATTTAATTTTCGTTTTTCCCCTCGTTGCCTCTTGTCTTTGGTGCGTCATTTTTAACTAAATTTACAAAAACTACCAACGGTCCTACCCTATGCGGACCTAAAAGAACCGGGGTAACTTCTTTGTGACTGATCTATGCCAGCAGAAGTGTCCAGTACTGCTTCATCAGTTCCTATAAGATACGCCGGACTGTTTAGGTGAGATTGAGGTCGATAGGGGTACAGAACCCCCCTCCTTTCACGCAGATGGAAAGGATGCATGTCAGTAGTTCTGAAAATTAGCTAAAGTAGCTATTATTATCGTAGCCGATGGGATTGGGTCCCCTCGTACTCGTACTCCTCTCTAACGAATGGGGCAGCTTACGTGCGGCAGCTAAATATGGTCTTGCATTATCGTGGCGGCTGGAAGACTTGGTTAAGCTATATTTTTTATAGTACAGGGGGATGCCCATGAACATCAGTATAATTATGCCTATACGTTGGACACCTTTTCAAACCCCCCTGAGGTCACCGGCCACTCACAAACCACACGAAACGCGTCAGCGTAGGTGTCACTTCACGGCGGTATCAAGTAAGCGAGAGGTAACTCCCTGGTCGTGCTGGCCCAACTCGGTTATCTCAGTATCTCAGTGTTCTTCGTTCATATGATTGTAATACTTAAAGAGCCTGGCACGAGAAACTATTTCCCCAAGTGTAGAACGTTCAGTACATTATTTGCCACGAATGACACAATACTATTGAACTTAGTAATGGGCTATGTCTGAAGCAGATATGGTCGGGTCGGAGTATTCCAAATAAATATACTGATAATATAAAGCTGAAGGACACGTTCGTTTGTTAGCTTTATAGTTTTTGTTTGTTAGGATTTAATCTAAGGAACTACTGGCCCGAATTGAAAAAAAAAAGTACTTTTGTATCCATTAGTCCATTTATCGAGGAAGGCCACTTTAGCTAGGAAATTACGACTAGTATAACCGGAGTTACGTGGGGTGAGATCGCTGCATGATGCTAATATAATATTTAATTTTAACACACATTAATAAATAAAAAAATAATTAAAAGAAGTAATGTCCGTCGGGATTTGTTAACTGAAAATAAAACAAGGCTACAGTCGGGAGATATTAAATTTATTTCGTTTCGACGGCATATTAAATAATTAATATGCCGTCTGTAGACTGGATTAAAAAAAAAAATGTTATACGTTTTTTCCAGTTAGTAGTTGAGTATGTGTTCTTTTTTTTCATTTGTCGCCTTCATTTCTTATGCAATTCTCATCAGAATCACGGTTGTTCTTATGGAAATAAAAAAAAAACGGAAACAAAACCGTATAAAAATATTCGGTTGAATTATACCATCTGTGGGGGCGGTGGCTTCCGCCAAATCGAGGATCGGGTTTATTTGACCGTGCACCATTTCAATTAATTCACTTTTAAATAAAATCTCAAATATCGATAGATCTATCGACAAAAATATAATAACAACCCTAGTTATAAATTACATGATCCCAGAAAAGTTTTTGACGCATTTGAAAAAGGCGTAGCAAACACCCGTTTAGGGAGATTTGCTGAGCCAGTGTTTCTGCGGGAATGATAAAGCAAATAAAGTTGAGATGGGGGTAAGGGAAGAACCTGAATAGCTCGGAATGTGTGGATATTTATGGTTGTCACATTCGCCAAAATGCATTGCATAGTATATGGTGACTCGGATATTTATGGTTTATCATCATCATCATCATTATCAGCCCTTATCGGTCCACTGCTGGACATAGGCCTCTCTCAATGAACGCCACGACGACCGATCTCTTCGGCTACTATTTATGGTCAACGATAATCAACGATAAACCAGGTGCGCATAATTTAGTAAGAGGTATGCTGTATTGTAGTCGAATCGGGCCAGCGCGATCAGGGACGTACCTCTCGCTAAAGTTACGCTATTTCGTTTTGTTCGGTGTGTAGGTTTGAAGACAGAACTCCCTCCTCTCGGTGGGCAACGTATTTATATAAAAATGATGTGGATATTTATGGATGTGGACAATTGTAAAAAGGTTCTCTGTGCACATTTTACCCTAAAGCACAATATATTTTTAAAAAATACCGCTAGTTGTCGTTCGCACATTTTGTGTTTTTCCAAAAGAAAAACGTGTAGAAACTTATCTATTCTTCTTGCACGTATATTTGAGTTGTTCTTTTTCTTTTATATAATTAATACTAGTCTTTCCCAGGGGAACGATCTGGGCAAACTTCGTGGATCCCCAGCGAGGAGGAAATGTTTTTGGGTCAATTTCCCACACAAAGAAAACGTTAGCTACACGCAGCTCAGCTGGGAATTCCTGGATGCGAAAGAAATATAACGGACTCAATGGAATGTCTTGAAGTTTGCGATATATACAGGATGATATTAGGACCGAGCCTGTAGGGGTTTTCAATCATTTTGAAGTAGCTTTGCGGTCACACCCTCATACCTATCCTAAGCATTCCTGTCCTTCGAGATACTAAATGTTATCCACTATGGTAATCTATGTTTCAAGAATTATTTTCCAAATACGTTTAGTATCTTAATCTTTGCCGTGAAAGAATATCACTCATAGAAACTGACTGAAACACCTCATGCCTAAAAAGATTAAAACTAAAGAAATAATCAAGCCACATTTTAACACAAAACGTTTTAGATCTCTCAGATTGTTTCATCGTCCAAAAAACTGACATACGTACATATATCTAGAAAAATATCAAGATATAGATCCAGATATGGAAATATGTTCAAATATTGCACACCTCTTAGATATAATCTGCGTTATGAACACGACTTAAAATCATACCCGTTAGGTTGACATTGCAAAGAAATATGCTTTACAATGACTGTTGGATTTGAAATCATATATCTTGTATTTTTGTAAATACAATTCCCACATATCATATAACAAAGTTGTTGAAAGCGGTGTGTTTGCATGTTCCGTGCGGTTTCATTAACGGACATAGCGATTTCCGAGAAAGGTTATATTGTATAATTTGCTAAGTAAAAATTCGACCTCTATTTTATCCACGGGTGTATCATCATTATCAACCCCTGTCGGTCCACTGCTCGACAGAGACATCTTTCAATGAACGCCAAGACGACCGATCACCTGCTACTCGCATTCATCCCGGACTGGCTATTGTACGGAGACCGTCTTCCCACCTCGTGAACGGTCGACCAACACTTCGTTTTCCTAAACGCGGCATCCACTCCAGAACCTTAGTGGCCCATCTACCATCTGCTCCTCTGAGTGTGTGACCAGCCCATTGCCACGGGTGTATAGCTAGTTTCATTCAAAATTCAAAGTACTTACATAAAACGGTGAGATCAATTTCAGCCTTCAGTGTGTTGCTAATCATTACGTTTTTGGCCTCGCAGGAGTACCTGGCCTTGTTGTCTGACGCGTCGGCCTTGAAGGAGAGCACGTTCTCCGACATTCTTCCGCTTGTCCTGGAATAAGAGACGGAATTAGTACTGAATAAAATAATATCTGTGGGATTATGACCACGTTATCATGACCAGAGAGACCGCGGACTACCTCGTCTCCCGACGTCAAGGTCCCTCGTCTCTCGCGTGTGGTAGCTTAGACGGCCTCGGAGCTGACGTGAATGTATGGCTAATGGATAGGATCATGGCTGGGCGGCCCATAACCGTTAGCAAGACGTAAGCAAACAACTTAGAAATTTCAATACCATTTAGAAAGGGCTATTAAAAGACACCCACACTTTACTCTCTAGAAACTTTTTTTTCCTTTTTTCGATGCGGATGGAAGTGTCCAGTTCAGCTTCATCTGTTACTATAAGACGCGCGGGCGGTCTAGGTGAGATCGTCGATAGGGGGAAAGCACCTCCTCCCTTCCCGCAGATGGGAATCACGCATCCCGATTTCAGATTCGCTAAAGCTACTATTATTATATTGGCCGAGGGGACCGGGTCCTCTCTCCCTGGTGGAGCAGGCCCAGCGAGGGGAGCAGTCATAGCTGGCCCGGCATTATGGTGGGGTTCCTTTTCATCCCTCGGTTGCATATGTATATGGAGTGCATTCCTGTATAATTGAATTTTTTAACATCATACATTCATTTTGTAGTGGTTTATGAAATACTTTGGGCAGTGGTAATTAGTTTAGGAAGAGGTAGTGCCATGCTGCATGCTGCATTCTCCTATGCAACAGAATTAGACCGGCACGTCTGGGGCCGACACCTCTCGCTCACATGATACCGCCGTAAAGCGGCATAGTAACGTGGTGGATGTTCATGGGCGTCGGTGGTTGTAAAACGGTTCCGATAGCTCGTTTGCCCCCTATTCTATACAAAAAACACTTTGAATTTCCAAACACACCGTACCCGAAACTATAAGTAAAACATCTGTGCGGACATGCGGACATACAGAGGGACATGACCAAACTATTTGTTCCATTTGCCTTCGGCCAGGGAACCCTAAAAAGCGAAAGATGTATTTAAGCAGAAGTTCAGAACACCTCAAGATTTAAATAACTCTCAAATATACACAAAGACATCTTTATTAATGTTACATTTTAACATCTCGAATTCGAACCCCAGTACCCCATAACCTTAAAACACATGCCCCTAATGGCGGAATATTGAAATAAAGACAAAATGGTTTCCCTTTACGGTACGCTGCGCAACATCGCCCCATTAAAATTGATGTCACGGGAACATCGCCCTTGTTCCCAGGTGTGAAGGGCGGGAATGGCGTGAATGTATTAACACTTGATGGGATACGAGCGAATGGGTTTCTCATGATATTACGGGTGGAAAAATTGGAATTTAATGATTGTATCACGATCAGGCCGAGTCCGGTTACCTGGGATCACTGCAGTCCATAGACATCCGCAACAGAGGTTTTGCATATTTTTAGACGAATTACGTATTGGCATGAGGTTGATTGCATGTCTATGGTGCATTGCAACGAATTGTATAAGGAGGTACCTCTTCATAGGGGACAGAGGGAGGGTGTGTGTTTGGGTGTGCAATCGGAGCTGTTTTGACGACTACACACGAAGTCCTCCTTTCCTCCTCACCCCTCACAGGCCACCGGTACCTCTCGGTCACATTACACCATCACGATGGGACAGGGTCTCGTGCCATTTCTGAGCAGCCAGGGGCCCATTAGAGGGGACGAGGCAAGGAGAGCAACGCTTCTGCATAACTATTATTCAGATGTCTATTATATAGGCTTCGGTACTCATCAAAAAAAACTCCGGCTGTTCTTCTGTCCCCACGTAGACAAAAAAAACTAAGGACATTTTAATTAATGTGTACGTGTTTGTGCGTGTCCGCGAGATTTGGTCGGATGTTATGTATAAAAACTTACAATAAAACTGCTTTTACGGATTTTATCGCGGTTTATTTAGTTAAATAAACGGCGATGAAATCCGTAAACGTAGTTTTATTGTAACGAGTAACACTCGCGTAGACTTAAGACATGGATATGGAAAAAGTGCTAAAAAGCCGTGTGTCTGTATATGATCGACTTTAACGAAATCTACTCTACAGACTTTCATGCGATTTCCACCCTTGAATTCACGAGGAAGGTTTCAGCGTACAATTTGTTAACGCCCGCTCCCTGTTATTCACGGGTCAAGCCGGGGAGTATACATAGCAATTTAAAAAAGGTTGTATGTACTTGTGTACACGCGTTAGAATTTATACTTCTTTAGCGTCACTATAGAAAAATCGGTATATAAATGTTATCTTTCGCCTTATTATACGCTTGTAGAAAAGACTCCAGATTCCTGTTTCACCACGTTGATGTCCCGAAGTCCACAGCTGTGTCTGTCAGTCTGTACATAATCGCTCTGGAACAAGATCCCACCTTCTGTACTTCCGAAGCGATACGATTCTTCAAGAGTAGAGCGTACTCCTATCTCAAAGACCGGCAACGCGCGCAGCTTCGGTTTCTGCGGGTGTCCATGGGCGGCGGTAGTTAGCTAATACTCGCTCGTTTGACCCTTATCATATAAAAAAACGATAGAAAAAAGGTATTTAATGTATATTTATTATAACATGTTACTCGTGATGTATGACATTCCGTTCTCTCTGCCTACCCCATTAGGGAGCTGGCGTGAAGATGTGTTGTGTTGTTGCTGTTATGTTGAATATAGCTAGCTTCGGGATGATTTTTCGTGACAGTGTGTGCGCGTCGTCTTAATTACTCTTATCATTTTTTCCTGACGCACCAAAAGGAGTGTAATTAGAAAAAATATCAATGTGAGCTCCATTAACAAATGCCTGTGCCAAGGCATTCAGGTCTAGCGCTGTTTGTCCGTACATCCTCACCCAGATAATAAGTCCCTGATAAGGAATTAGAATGATTTCCATTGCCACATGGCTTGGCTAATTCATTATAATAATTAAAAGATTGTGAAGATCCTCCGAGCGCGCTCCCACGAGGCGCGCTCTCCGACCGTGACGGATGTTTTGGCGCCAAGGTTTTTTTTTAATTAGCCCGCCTGTACGTTTTGCCACTGGTGACTTCGATTAATTGTATATTTGTAATCTATACATATGAAGGAAGTTTAAGTACGATTATAATATTACATATAATAATATAAAGCTGAATAGTTCGTTTGTTAGTATGAATGCGCTAGTCTCAGGAACTACTGGCCCTCCCCACCATGGTTCAAGCAAGCAAGCACGGGCTTAGTGGCCTGGGGTAAACCCAGGCGAAGCCAATTGAACCAAGGGGGATCTTTGCACCCCTCTTATAAGAAGAGGGGGCTTCAAGTCTGTATGTGATAAACTTTCTCCAGTTCACCTGAACCGACTTTCATGGACATCATTTTCCAATGAATCTCGTCCCATCGGCAGCCTTTGCTGTAGTGTCTCAGTTGTGTAACTTGTGAGATGCACATCAGCGTATATGCGACGCAGAACAACCGCGCCAACATGATATAAAAGATTTACTTCCGCGAACATAATTAAAAATGTACTGCTACTCCCTCTTCTCTACCCTCAGGAAGGTGTTAGTTTATCATTTGATTGTTATTCATGTGCGAAGCCGGGCCGGATTGCTAGTATATAAGTAACATAACAGCAACTGAAGAATAGCCGTTGACTCCAAGTCTAGTCTATCACTGGCATATTCAGTCACCCAATGATGGACATGACAATTGTGATCAAAACTAAAACAAAAATATGATGCATTCTTTAAAAAATAGTATATGGTGCAGACGAGCGAGCGGAGCCTTTTATGACTACCGACGCCCCTGACATAAAATTACTATGCCGATGCGTTCCTCTTCTTTCCTTTCCCCCCAATGGGCCACCGGCCACTCACACAAAACGAGACATCGAATATTTTTTTATATCACACTAATGTTTCTGTAATAAAAGTGAGATCTAAATATTTAATACTAGCATGACGCCGCGGTTTCATTCTCGTGACTCTGGTCTGCTTAGTCGTAGCGTCATGGTATACACTCCCCCATAAGTGGTCAATGGTAATACTAAAATAATTTTTCAATTCTGACAAGTAGTTCCTGAGATTAGCGCGTTCATACAAACTCTTTAGCTCTACAACAATAGCTTAGATGAAACATATTCCATACAACTATAAATTGATTTGACTTAACAATATCCGACCGCAGACCCTTTTATAAACTCATTAGATCTCCTCAGGGATATATCTACTAAATATTAAATGGGATAGCCCGCAAACGGGACGCAGAACGGAAATTTCACTTGACTCCGCGGTAAAAAAGATGTAACATCAAACGTAAAAATCATGTGTGACGATTTTGGTTTATTTTTAAATTCCAAGAAGATTTAAGAAAGATAAAAAAGAAAGAGTTTCTTTTGGTCTAAAACAGTCATGAAAGGGTTGGACATTTCCAAGATATTCTGCCATTTCAGCGTGAAGATGTGCAATACATTCATACTTAATCTATAGAAACGATAACCATTGGGGAGCGAAGCTGCTTCCTACCCGATGGACTGGCGACATGGTTAGTGGGCGTAGGTGGCGGCGAGCCGCTGTATGCAAGTGCGTGTGGCTGATGATGATTCTGCTGGATCATGAATACCTTTCATTTTGTAATAGGTAGTGCCATGCAGCATAGGAGAGGTAGTATGCATAGTGTACTAGTGTGTGTGGATGTAGTCATCCTGCTATGCAACGAAATGTTGCCGGCACAACCGGGGAGGTACATCTCGCTCACTTGATAGCGCCGTGAAGTGTCGCGTTTCGTACGGTTAGTGAGTAGCCGGTGGCCCATTGGGTCGAGGTGAAAAGGAAGGAAACGCATCGGCACAATTATAGTGACGTTCATGGGCGTCGATAGTCTTTGAAACGCTCCGATCGCACGTTTGTCCCCCTATACTCTAAAAAAAAGTACCAACGTATTAATTTTACACATTATGTATTATATTATTAATATAACATATAATTGTAAGTCTTGAATCAATTGATTGAAACTTTACAATATTTATTCGAATACTTTGACTTAATAAGAATTTTTTATATTGATTATATCAAAATAAGTCAGATTGTACGTTTATTGCAACATATGATAAAATACACAGCAGCGTTCGTGACAAAGTGAAAAAATATGAGTTTGTGGTCCAAGTTTTATAGTAAAATATGTAAAGTTGATTCTAATCATTAAATTTATATTCAGAGCATTTATCACGAATTATAATATTAATTTATTAGATTAATGCGTGTTAGTTTTAGTCACGATACGACTTAGGTTTGTGTGTGTTTGTGAGTGTAGGTACACTTCCAGGCATTACTTACATTCGCTACTCTGATGTATGAGTTATAATGTTGAAAAGTTTCATTAAAATCCATTCAGTAGTTTTTATGTTAAAGTTTTTTGTAAGAGGTAGTGCCAGGTTGTATTGCACCGGAATTGGGCAGGCACGACAGGGGAGGTACCTCTCGCTCACTTGATACCGGCGTAAAGTGAAACCTACGGTGTCGCGTTTCGTGTGGTTTGTGAGTGGCCGGTGGCACATTGGGGGAGGCGAAATGGAGGGAAACTCATCAGCATAGTAATTATGCTGGAGTCCATGGGCGTCGGTAGTCGTAGAAAGGCTCCGATTTCTCGTTGGTCCCCTTATACTACAATAAAAAATATATATTAAATCAATCCTCAAAAACATACGGACGAAGTCGTGTACATGCAACAATCTACCTATCGACAAAATGGATAGCCATCATATAATAATGACACCTGTGGACTTATCACTCCACCTTAGCCCCGTTCTGTGCTAAGTACCGTAAGGACTTGTGCTACAGGTACCAGACAACGGAAAATATTTCATTTTTTTTTTGTATAAATTTAAGAAACTTTATATATTCTTGTTATAGAAATAAATATAATACACACATAAACATTCATGACGTAGGCGAGACCTCCGAACCACACGAACTATCGTTACGAAATGAGCCGATCGTCAAATCATACCTAAGTCTCCTATATTGCAATCTTGCACTCCACAAAACGAGCTAACGAGTTTACAAACTCCCCTAAAATCTCCTATTTGTAGTGGTCTCATACATTTAATCGACTTAGTTCCGTTCAAGTATTACAGCCTTGGATCTGATCGCATCATCAAAAGTTTATCCATTTATTGAAGTCAGCGTTTATACGATATTGCTAGCGCAACGCATTAGCTCAAAATGATTTTTTTTTCCGGATGGACCTACTACTGATTGGCGGCGCTTGTCCGGCCGAAATTCGAATGACTACTCTCAAAATGTATTAACAGTTTCGAGATGAACAGCAATTTTTATATTGTTCTAGATTACACAATATAGATATATATAGATATGCATCAAATGTGGTCCACGTGAGCAAAAAAAAAAAAGCAAATGCTGAGTCACCACCTGAGTAGGTCACAATACCAAGATATTTTCAATAACTCTGCTGTATAATTATTTTGTGTTATTGTGTTGCGACCAATAAACTCTTTTTATTTTCTTTCCTTCGTCTTTTCAAATTAATTTTTCTTTGTGAGATAGTAACATACACTTTTATAATACTCATTTGCTACTTGAGGTTACGCGTGTGTTTCATTTCACTGGAAATATATGAATAAAAATATGAATTTCCATTACAAACGCAAGAACTAACTATAAATCAATAGATCCGCTACCAAGGAGTTCTACCTATGTTATATCTACCTATCTACTGAATAACAACACCATGCTTAAAGTAGGTTTAAAGGTGCTGACGAGTAGTCGGTACCTCTCGATGACACATACATATCATCGTTTTGTAAGAGCTAGTGCAATGCAAGATGCATGACGCTGCAGCTTCTTATGCAACGGAATTGGGCCGTCATGACCGGATAGGTAGCTCTCGCTCACTTGACACCGCCGTAAAGTGACACCTATGGTGTCGCGTTTCGTGCGGTGTGTGAGTAGCCGGTGGCCCATTGGGGGAGGTGAAAAGGAAGCCCATTTTTGAATAATGCATTGTGTATGAAATTGTCTCGAAACGGTATTTATTTGCCGTACAATACGCGAATACGTAGCACAACTCCACGACCATTTGTAAAGTGATTCTTCATTCGTCGAACCCACTGCAATATGCATTATCCCTGGTATCTATTAAAGAAGTAAAAAGGAGATATAAAGAGAAAACAGACACAGAGAGACCGTAGATAAGTCTCAATAAAGAGAGATTGTAGACAAGACACAATTTAAAGAGAAAGAGTTAATAAAGTTGAATAAACGGGGAGTATTTAAAAAGCCACGACACAAATGTTACCATTTAAACTAACAACTGCATAGTATTAAAGACTGTGCAAAGGAGTTGTGGTGTGGGCCAAGTAAAAGAGATAGCGATTTTATAATCTCATAGCGTAATAACGTTAACACATAACTTAATTAAATATGATTTGAAGTCTTAAGTTTACGCGAATGTTAGTCATTACAATAAAACTACTTTTACGAATTTTATCGAGGTTTATTTAATTATTAATCTAGCCCGACGTTTCGGAAGCTTTACAGCAACCATGGTCACGGGTGGTCTGGTTGGAGCTTCTGAAACGTCGGGCTAGACAAATAATTAAATAAACCGCGATAAAATCCGTAAAAGTAGTTTAATTGTAATAAATATGATTTATTTAAATATGTAAAAAAATATTGAAAAAAATATTTTTTAGAAATAATTATGATACGCAAGTATTATTTTTTCTAACATATGTTACTAACGAATAGTCTAAACCCTTTGAATAACAATGCACCCATAAACATCTACACAACTGTTCTGCAATTGTTTTGCCATCCTTTCCTGCTCCCTATATGACTGGATGAGAAAAGATGTATCCGCTATAATAGATGAAAATATTAGGGGACCATTGAAATTGGCATTCATTGAGAGAGACCTGCTTATTTAAGGGATAAAGCTCACGATGATGCTTCAGAAGATTCCACAGATCAGTATTTATTATTTCTATATTCTATACTTAGTAAGAGTAGTGGTTTAGTCAGAGGTAGTAACGAGCTGCATTGCAGTGGAATTGGGCCGGCACGACCGGGGAGGTACCACTCGCTCACTTGATACCGCCGGAAAGTGAAATTTAGGTTGATTTTAGTCTCACGCCAACGGCGCGCGCACCGTCAGCGCTGATGGACGAGATATATGAACATTAAGGAAGCGCTTTTTGGTTATCAGCGCGCACGTGCGCGCTGATAGCTACGCGTCACCAAAATACGCTTCCTAAAAGTTCATATATCTCGGCCATCAGCGCTGACGGTGCGCGTACCGTCGGCGTGAAACTAAAATCGGCCTTACGGTGTCGCGTTTCGTGCGGTTTGTGAGTAAAAGTGCCGGTGGCCCATTGGGGAAGGTGAAAAAGAGGGCAACGCATCAGAATAGTAATAATGCCGATGTTTATGGGCATCGGTGGCCGTAGAAAGGCTCTGATTGCTCTTTTGTTCCCCTATACTATAAAAAACATACATCTGTACATAAGTTGTGTGTCCCGTGTAAAATCCTCGTGAAACTTATCTATACAATAATATTATAAAGAGAAAATATTTGGTTATCTCGTTTGCATTGAATTGTCTCCATAGCTACTGGATGGATTAAAAAACTCTTTTACCATTAAAAACCCTACTTTATCGCTGATGATCATATGCCATATAAAATTTGCTAAAACGTTATATATTTCGATAACTTTGACAGCGCAATTATTAACCCGCAGATGTTACTGACAATGAGCCGTTCCTGTAGACGTTGTTCTGTCACAAATTGAATTTGTTGTCATTGTAACGTGTAGCGTTTACGAGGCCGTAATTAAAATTTACAATTTTTGTATTTTTGGGAATGATTCTTTTGCCATATGTTGTAGAATATCCGTGCGAAGCCTGTACGGGCAGCTAGTTCTAAGGTAGATGTATAATCATTCATTACAATCATAATTTGTACAAAGTTCCAGATAATGTAAATAAGAAGTAACATATCGCAGACGGATTGGCTGTCGCAGTGGGACCTCTCGCTCACATAATCCTGTCGAGAAGTGATATGGCTATGTTGATGCGTTTCGTCCGGTTGGAGCCCTGAATGGGCCCATTAGATGAGAGGAGAAAAGAAGGGCAACGGATCCGCATGGTGACATTTATGTCTACGGACGTTGGTACTCGTAGAGAGACATCGATTACTTTCCCTTCTTCACTATATAAAAATAAAGTTAAGAAGTTTCAAGTGACAGAATGATAGACATACACAAGTTTTCGCATTTCTATTGGCAAGACATTATTTTAGCACGAGGTAGTGCCATGCGTTTGCAGTGGAATTGTGCCGGCACGGCCGGGGAGGTTCCTCTCGCTTGCATGATACCGGCGTGTGGCGTAAATTTCGGTCGCCCATGGGGGGAGGGGGCAAAATATTAACATAGTAACGTCGGTAGTAGTGAAAAGCCTCAGATTGCTCATTTTCCCGTCTAAAGTTTAAGAGAGATATATAGATCGAGAGTATAAAGAGTTTTAACAAGCGACTAGTTTTCTTTTCACAATAAAAAAAAAATGCAAGAAACGTCCCCGCCGTAGCTTCTGACTTGACACATTATAAATTTCTCTTTAAATTTTCTCAGGCGTTATTTATTACTTAATCTCAACTCGGCGAATGTTTTTAAGAACAAACTGTCTGTGATGTTGCCACCGATCTCAATACCATATATGGATATCTGAAATATATATTTTTAGTACTGGGGACAAACGTGCAATCGGAGCCTATCAACGACTACGCCCATGAACTTGACAGTATTATGCCGATGCGTTGCCCACCATGTTACCTCCCCCCAATGGGCTACCAGCTACTCAAAAACCGCGCGAAACGCGACACCATAGGTGTTGCTTTACGGCGGTATTAAGTGAGCGAGAGCTACTTGCATAATAGGATGTAACATAATGCACTACACATGGCACTACTTCCTCCTTTGGTGATTGATTGAAGATGGAAGAATTTAAATTTTATGAGGTAATACTGGTGGAATCAACGATTCTGTATACATATTGATACAGGAACTAAAATGAAAGATATCGCATTCATCAAAATTTTGGGTATTGCCTTATTTAAAAACTATAACCTATCGGAAAGTTAACAGTAATCCGCGTTAATGGTAGCGGTGATGTTTTTTGTACTGGACAATACATAATTTCTACAGGAGCAATCCACAATTATTAAGATCAGTGGATGCAGCGCTTTGAATAATGTGTAAACGTCTTCAGCGATATTTAGAGACGTGTTATCCGCTCTGTTGTTGCTATCAAGTGTTTTGCATTCTGTTGTTACTGTGGATTGTTTTATGTTGTTTCCAATTTTGCGGCATTTTCTGTTGTTTTGTTAAAATGTTCAATTGATTTATCTTTATGGATGGATTTTTTTTACTTTCTTTGCGTTTTTTAAATCCTGAGATAGGTTTTTACCCTACGGAAAAGTTAAAGAAAGATGGCGGCATTGGTAGTATCTAGGAATTTGTTCATTTACACTTTTGTTAACCGTTTTTTGCTCCGGAGTGTCAGCTGCTGATGATTATTATATATGCTATAATATAAGCTGAAAAGTTTGTTTGTTCAAACGTTTTGATCTGTGGGAAGGAGGAAAGGGGGTCAGAGCATCTGCATGACAATTAACTGGACACGGCTACCGTCAAATGGCTCCTATTGATCGTTTGGCTGTCTAGAAATAAAACGAGGGCAGGCGAGGCACCTCGGCGGCTAGTCAGTCCCTTAAAGTACCGACACCACCTCCACAGATGGGTTATCCCGCACCACAGGATAAATCCGCCAACTTTATAACAGTGCAACGGGTTGAATCATCACCCTCGCTTCTTGCCCCGTGCGTAAATCTCTCTTCTCCTGCTCTTTACTCTCCTCCTCTTTTAAGAGAGGTACAAAGAGCAGTCCCCCTCGATTGAATTGGCTTCGCCTGGATTTACCCTAGGCAGTTGCATTCAGTAGAGCCCCACCACCACGGAACCTAACTCTCACATCGGACTAACCAAATACGAAACGACGTCGAAATAACATTCCCCAAAACTAAATTACTTTCCAACCTCAAAAGAACTTTACTAGTTTAGGCTCAGCAATCAAGTTTAGACATAAAAACTCCTCGACAAACCGCGAGCGGGACGTAATTTACGAGGAGAACTTCTTAACTATATTTGCGAGCACTTTTCAAGTATCATCTATCCTATGAAGATTTATTATGCGAATTTCAAATTGGAATTTCATGAAAAGTTCGCGAATCTGGAATATCATGGTTCCTTCTGGCCATCACAGAGATTTTCCAATCGGTGTGGTCAGGTGTCTCGCATCTTTCATTCCGCTCGTTGCTCTAATATATTCTTACTTAAGGTTCCCTAGACAAATGGCACAAACAGAACCCTCTTTCCGTCATATCCGTCAGTCCGTTCTCATATCAGAGACGTTTACCTCCTGGCGCCTTTCTGTGTTAGGCTGCAAAGCAGCTTGCTATTGCCGCTATAGTATAGAGATAGAAACGTGTAATCGAGGTCGCTAAAGCATATGTTAACCAAGTCAAGTGAAGTAAAAAACGTTAAAACCATAAGCAAGACCGTAATTGTATGTGAGAAGGTAAAGAAAACAAGGTATTTATTGATCAGACAAAACACAAAGAATACGGGGAAGGCAACTCCCCGTATTCTTTGTGTATACTGGCCTGAGAGAACCGCCAACGTAGATCTTTGGGAACGTTGCGGTGAGATAAACTTCCAACAGATCGAACACTGCCAGTGGAACTAGATAGATCGCCCTCCAAAGAGATTCTGACCATGTGCCGAGGAAAGTTAAAAATTGAAATGTACAAGGGAAGCGGTAACTTGGCCGGCTGACGTAACCTATGCGGCGGACCGGCAATCTAGCGCAGAAGCGGCAATAGAAACGACCTGGAGTGAAATACAGCGCAGCTCAATACTGGTGAAGATGACGACATCCTGTGAAGGGCATTGGACCTTTCGCCGATGTGGGGAAACATACTTACGTGCCCTCATCAGCCCTGAGTAGGGTTTAGTGTTGTGTGGGGCTCGCGGTATGATACAATGTTGAATACCCACTCGAATTACCGCGAATGACATCAGAGTCGCCATGGCTGAGGTGTCCCGGGACTACAAATCATCAGGGCACATCGACAGCTAGTCAGTCACCCAAAGGACGGACACTACCTCCACGGACAGGTTGTCCCGCACCAGAGGATGACCCCGCTAGCTTTGGGATATTGCAACGACCAGGAACGCCTTATCCCACCACTCTTTAGTCCTCACTTCTTATGAGAGGGGCACAAAGAACAGCACCCTCATTCATTTATCTTCCCACAGGGTGTCTCACAACATTAGGCGAGGGACGATTCGCCTCAGGCTACTGAGTCCCATCATCAAGCGGCAGGGCTAATGAGACCTGAGTACCCCTGGAACCATAGTGAGGACCATAAATAAGCCAAGTCAAGTAAAAGGTGTGTTTTATGTTTATTTCATACATTTGTGGATCCTAGACGTATGGAACATGACATTTACCCCTGTATTTTCTCGTCGATAATTCAATAGCTCCCGAGAAATCCTTGTAGGCACTCAAAAGCTTATTTTATTGTGTATAATGGGGTTTTATTGCAATATTGATAAGTCGGTAGCGACTTTTGCAAGGTATATTTTATGGTATTAAGGGAGATAGGAGGACGGGGGGGGGCAATTTAGGCGTATTCTATCACTATGGGCATTGCCTTACATTTAATTACAAGCTATAAAACCTGACTGCCTGAAACGTATCATACGTTAGAATCTGTTACGCCGAATATATCCGACTTTAACCGAATGTTCCCCGGATATATGTTACTTTAGCGTGCTGGTCCAGTCCAGTTCCTCACAGACATAGCAGCCTTCAGAGTGACTTCTGTTATCCTCGTTTCGGAGCGCATTATATCATCGTATCATTGATATCTACGGAAATTTACTTACATACACACACACACACACACACACACACACATTTCTCATATTGTATTCGCCGTGAGCTGATGGTGAGGCAATAATGATGGTTTTAAAATTCAAGCAATCTATATTGACTGTCTGTGGATCGTTTCTGCAAGATCTAACTCAAGTGTGGAGTTACAAAGAAAATTTCTCTCTTCACTTTATGCGGGCCCAAGTCAAAAGCTACAGCGGGTAAGGTTTAGTTTTACAATCAGTTTCAACTGGGAGGGTCAGCCTAATCGTAATTCTTTCAGCCATGTGTCCATATATTACGAACAAATGCCTGTTTTTATAGTATAGGGGTAAACGAGTAGTCGGTGCCTTTTAGAGACCATGAACATCCGCATAATTACTACGCTGATGCGTTGCCCGCAACGTTTGTCTGGGCTACTGCAAAAAAATATTTTCAATTTGAGAGATATTTCTCACAGATATGTAACTCTATTCTGAATATAATATATAGCAAGAGATAGTGGGAGGTGTCTCTCGATAATATGACACCACCATAAAGTGACAGTTATAATTTTAAGTTTCGTGGGATTCGTGAGCAACCAGTGACCCATTGGAGGGGAGAAGGAAAGGAAGAATATTGTCATACATATGCGGTATATATATGACAATATTGCGGATGTTGCATAATTTCTGTCCCTTCCAGGCGGCATCATGTGATCGAGAAGTAATTGTGCCGTGTTAGCTCATCGATGTGTTTAATAATGAACTCTTTTTTGTGAAAACACACGACTACAGGTATCATAAATTTACACACAAAAAAAAACAGAACTCAAGTAAAACATAGGTTGAAGAGAATAAAATAAAACACACATTTAATGTTAATTTCTTAACGAGTAAATTAAATATGATCATGATGAGTCAACATGAATGAAAAGTATCATCATGTCTCATAAGAAGATGAGCCGGTTTAGACTGTTGTTACAGTTCTTCTATTGCTTAAATCATGTCTCATAAGATGAGCCGGTTTAGACTGCTGTTACAGTTCTTCTATTGCTTAAATCATGTCTCATAAGAAGATGAGCCGGTTTAGACTGCTGTTACAGTTCTTCTATTGCTTAAATCATGTCTCAAAAGAAGATAAGTCGGTTTAGACTGCTGTTACAGTTCTCCTATTGCTTAAATCATGTCTCATAAGAAGATGGGCCGGTTTAGACTGCTGTTATGGTTCTTCTATTGCTTAAATCATGTCTCATAAGAAGGTGAGCCGGTTTAGACTGCTGTTACAGTTCTTCTATTGCTTAAATCATGTCTCAAAAGAAGATAAGCCGGTATAGACTGCTGTTACAGTTCTTCTATTGCTTAAATCATGTCCCATAAGAAGATGAGTCGGTTTAGACTGCTGTTACAGTTCTTCCATTGCTTAAATCATGTCTCATAAGAAGATGAGCCGGTTTAGACTGCTGTTACAGTTCTCCTATTGCTTAAATCATGTCTCATAAGAAGATGAGCCGGTTTAGACTGCTGTTACAGTTCTTCTATTGCTTAAATCATGTCTCATAAGAAGATGAGCCGGTTTAGACTGCTGTTACAGTTCTTCCATTGCTTAAATCATGTCTCAAAAGAAGATGAGTCGGTTTAGACTGCTGTTACAGTTCTTCTATTACTTAAATCTGACATAAGGACGGAACAAAACAACATGTACCTGCTCATTTGTGTTAACCAGGAAACGCTCTAAGACCTGTACTGTCACTGATAGATCTGGGGCACCGCATCGCAGCGGCTGGCAAAGTATTTTCCCCACGTCAAAAAATCGCTCTCCGCCCATGCCTAACACCACTCGTACAAACTTCAAAGGCTCTCGCCGCTTTTTTTAATATACCCTCTATCGGAGTAATAGATTTTTTATTAGGTAACAGACGCTGCGACTGTACCATTGATCTGATAGTAGATACAGGGACATCATCACGTGCGCTGGTCCTGACAGACTCAGAGCACGGCGTAAAAGGCCGATGGCTACCCCGGTTTTATCGGTTAGTCGTGTAATCCTTGGGGGAGTAAAAACCATGCGAATGTCCATGGGCGTTGGTAGTCATCGGAAGACTCTAATTACTCGTTTGCCCCCCTTGCTATTAAAAAAACACGATTCTCATATACCCGTTGGATACCGTCCAAAACCGGTGGCAGTGCGTAAAGCTACTCCTCGCGAATCACCGTCACAAGTAACAGAGGAGGAAAAGAGGTAGTCATCTAAAAAACTTCTCGTTTGCCCCGCTATAACAAGAGCACTACTAACTGCTACTAATGCCAACTTTTCTTCGGGCAATCTTATATAATACAGACTAGCGATCAGCCCAGACTTCGTCGGTGAATAAAAGAGGCTAAGTTAAACACAAAAAATTTCCTCGAGAATAGCTCAATCCGTGGTTGAAAATCGCATGAAAATGCTAAACCTACTAAAATTATACACTTTTATATAGAATAATCGGACAAACGAGAAATTCGAGCCATTTTTATGACTACCGGCGCCCATAAACATCCACATAATTACCATACCGATGCGATAAAATGGGCGACTGACTACTCACAAACCGCACGAAACGCGACAACGAATGAGTCACTTTACGGCGGTATCAAGTGAGCGAGAGATACCGCGGTCGTGCCGGCCCAATTCCTCTGCAATACGGCATGGCAACACCTCTTGCTAAACGCGACAGTTTCTAAATATAGAATGTCTGGTACTGTTTCACGTCAAAACTGCTGGATGGATTTTGATGAAACTTCACAATAGCCTCATCGTCAGGATCACACAGGCTACAGACAGTTTCTTGCACTTGGTTTGGTTGGTGGACTACAGCCACGCGGCTAACAGCTAGTACAGACATACAGACGTACAGTTTCCTTTAAAACTTGTAATTAAACTTTGTTTTGTACATAATACCGATAAAACGCGTAACAGTAAGAAGAAGTCCCATGTCGCATTGCAGCTGAATTGGGCCGGCACGATCGGGGAGGCACCCCTCGCTTACATAATAACGCCGTAAAGTGACATCTTTCGCGACGCTTTTCGTGCGGTACGTTGAGTAGCCGGTGCCCGGGAGGACAACGCATCGGCACAGTAATTTATGCGGATGTTAATGGGCATTGGTAGTCTTAAAATCGTTTCGATGGTTAGTTTGCCATCTATACTATAAAAAATCAGAACGTCAAAAGAATGGGAGGATTGCTGCATAGGAGGATGTAGTGTCATGCACTATGCAACGGAATTGGGCCGGCACGACCGGGGAGGTACCTCTCGCTCACATAATACCGCCGTGAAGCGACATCTTGTGTCGCGTTTCATTCGGTTTGTGAGTAACCGGAGGCTCAGTGGAGAAGGAGGGCAACGCATCGGCACAGTGATAATGTGGCTGTTCATGGGCATCGGTAATCGTAAAAAAGGTTCCGTTTTCTCGTTTGCCCCCCTTTTGTATAAAAAAAGAAGGTTATTTCATAAACTATTCTGACGGGTCAGCCCCGTAATAGGCGGTAACGAATAGGACCGGCTTAACCCGGGAATCGAACTTTAGCCCCGGGATGGCCCCTTAATCCCCCATCATTTATCATTCCGCCCCTTTTATATCGGGACCTTTTTTTACCTATTTAATACAATTTCGCGTTTCGGTCGGATTATATTTTTTATTATCTCCGTTTTTTTATGAAGCCCTATTAACAGGTTTGTGTGAACCGGTCCAGTGGCGTACTGCGGTTTCACTCGTATTTCAAACGAAAACTTTTCTATTCCGAAACTAAGGGACACAGGCGTTTTCAAAGGAATGGGGTCCTATGGCACCCCCTTACATAGGATTCATTTGAAAACGCCTATTTTTTAGATTCAAAAGACTTATTTAAATGTTAATTTACCATAAAGTGGAGCAAACAATTGTATTTGAAGACTACTGACGTTCACAGATTCCCTCTTTTATTTCCAATGGGCCACCAGAAACTGGTAGGACGCTCAAGTGAGCGAAAGGTGTCTCCTACTAGGATATAAAAAAATGATTAAAATGATAATACAGTTTATAATAAACGAAACGTTCGATTGCGATCGAAAATAAACCATATTTTATAGAGAATAAAGCATAAATTACAATATAATTCGCATACATCACTAGTGATGTACTACTGTGTATTTTTATCGACAGTTGATATCGTAATGTGCTACAATGCGGCCGTTGACAGTTTTACGATCGCCGTACCTCCGCCCGGGGAGGCATTCATTTATTTAAATTTTCCACATTTTCTAACAATGTAAAGATTTTTCCGAATGCATATCGTCTGATATATATGTGTATGAAAGTGGCTCGTGAATGTGATGTAAAAGCCAATGTGATGGAAATCCAGATTGAAAAATGACAAAATTTTTGTTTAAGTAGTTTAGTCACATAAAAGAGGTAAGTAACACAATCTGTTCAGCTCTATATAAATTTGGCGTAAATATAATTATGGAGCGGCTCTATATAATACCGGGAATCATTTAACATTCTAAGTTCAAAGCGAACCCTGACGCCGGGCTAAAATTAAGTTCTGTGTGTTGCTCGAAATTAATTACAAATTAATATTGTCGTATAAACATTATTATATCTTGCATCGTGAGAGATGGGAATGCTACATGAAAACCTTTTTTCAACCTCTTTTGCCTAAGCATAAAAATACTGATTGCTTAACAACAACACATCCTCACGCCAGTTCTCTAATGGGGTAGGCACATCCGCCTTGCCTCCCCCACATTCATAACTCTTTCCATATAAACACGCCGGCTGCGAAGACTCTTGACTTTGGAGATTACCCGACCAATCTGATCGTCGTATTTCGGTTTTCCCCGGCACCAACATGCTTCCGCCTTCCACTCGCATTGCATATCTGTTAAGTCTTTCACCTGTCATTTCTCATGCCCGTACCAACGGAGCACATTCTCTCTGATTTTTACATCGATACTTTCTTTCATACCTAACCCCTCTCACTTCATCATCGCGAACAGTTCGTCCGGTTGCTTAAAATATATTGTGCGTCACTAGCTTTATCTGTACGAATTTAAGGACTATCATCCGGAAAGCCATTGAAGATATATCTGGAAACATACTCAGTTGATTAAGAAACGAACAAACTAACGTACGAAGCTTTTTGATGACCGACAAACAATCTCGGATATCGCTATCACGTTTCAGGCGAGTTGTGATTAGCCGGTAGCCCTATCTAGGAATTGATGATTACGGGTCACCAAGTGATCCCTATTTTTTATTAAAATGACCATCCCAACCTCCTATTAGTTACCGAAAACTGTCCGAAACGCGAAAACGTAGCATTGTCTTCTATTTGTAAGCAAGGCAGCCGGTCTCGTTCCATTGCAAAGCAAGTCAGTACACAGCATACAAAAATCTAGGTCGTTTATTTAAATGGGCCTGAAAAAGCCATTATGCTGATACAGTTGGAAAATTAATGATAGCGAGCCCAATCCCTGGGGAAACACGAAAGGTATGGACAACAACCTACAGGAGGTTAATTTTCTAAGCTGCCAATGTTACTGAATATCTTTAACGCATTGTAAACACATGTAAACACTATAAACATCCGCATAACCTATTGCTTTCCTTCATACCAGTAATGGGTTCAGATTCGAAAGTCGCAAAATTTGACAGAGTTTATGAAAAAGTGGTGCTGAGCCAATTTAGATGTAATGCTGCATTCATCATTTCTTTTACGAGGTAGTTTTTGGACTGGAAAAATATTACATGCAACGTGTTTAATAATCGGACACGCTATTAATGATTGTAACGAGAATGCGTTACCCGCCTTTCCTCCCCTCTAATGGGGCACCGGCCACTCACGAAACGCGTTCTAAAACAAACGGGGCAAACAAGACATAAAAAAGTACCTTCGCGCCTGTTACATCCGAAGAGGTAGGCAGAGGTGTACTAGGCAGAGTATAATAGAACACCCACGATTAGTCAAGGTACTGAGGCCCATGATGTCATAGGTGGCAAGCCCATGGCCACTTCGGACACATTCCAATCCCGGACAATGTAATGCGTGCTCAGAATAATCTGAAAAACATTTAATGACAATTGCCCGACCTGGGAACCGAACCCAGGTCCCAACGCGGTTAACGGTTTTAACAGGCGACGCCCGCACCGTTACATCACAGAGGCAAATAAGACATCAAAACCTTTTGACGACTACGGACGTCCATAGATATCCAGATAATTGTTATGCAGATGTGCCGACCTCTTTCCCTTCCTCCCCTCTAATGGGCCACCAGAAACTCATAAAAACCGTATAAAACGCGACAGCGAAGCCGGTATCACATGAGCGAGAAGTATCTCCCCGGTCGCACCGGCCCAACTCCGCCGCAATGCAGCACGCTAACTCCTACTAATTAACAATAATTATTTAAACATCACATCTCTTGCCAGCATCTTTCGCCATAACCTTACATTAGCGGTACCCTAATGAAATCTCACTCCCAAGGCACACTTGTGCCGGAATTAAGGGTGGCCCTTTAAAAAAAAAGTAATTTAAAGCAAGTTCACAGAGAATTCAAGGGTAGTTGTGAAACGTTAATTGCTCCGACATAATGAGCAACGCATTAGTCGACATTGCTCGGGTTTTGCTCTGGAACTTCCTTTAAAGTCACATCACTAGTAAATTGAATTTGTTTTATTTGTGGTCCGTATGGATGTTGTAAGAAAGTAGGAGCACAACGCGGTTTCATCCGCGTAACTCTGGTCCTTCTGGCTGTTGCGTCGCATATATATGTGCGTTGCCCTTCTATCACCCCCCCCCCCTAAATGAGCCACCGGCTGATCACAAACTGAAGGAAACACGACAGCGACGCTGCCAATTTGCGCCGGTATCAAGCGAGCGAGAGGTACTTGCCCGGTCGTGTCGGCCCAATTCCGATGCACTGTGCACTATGCATGGCACTACATCCTCCTATGCAGCACGGCACTACCTCTACCTGAATTCTCCTCTCTTTTTATTTTATAGCCTATAACCTTCGTCGTGAGTATAGCTCGCATACATAAAAATAACACATATTGTAAACCAAAAGCTGTCTGTCTGCATGTGGTCGATTATCTCGAGGAAGGTTTTGTTGGCAAATTTATTCACCGTGCGGATCGCAAGGAAATAATATATAATTACTTATTCCAGACACCATCCAAGTGTTAACAATGGAATTAATTATTATCATCATCGCTTAACACACATTTTTTTATGTCATCTTATAGTAACAATAATCATTTAAACGTAATGTTATCATAACTATAATATTTAAATGGCATGTTATCATCACAATAATCATTTAAATGTCAAGCTATCATAACAATAATCATTAAAATGTCAAGCTATCATCACAATAACCATTAAAATGTCATGTTATCATAATAATTATCATTTAAATGTCAAGCCATCATAACAATAATTATTTAAATGTCAAGCCATCATAACAATAATCATTTAAATGACAACAGAATATTAAAACGTTGCTATCGACTTTTTATCATCATCACCTAAATCTGATACGTCCGTTCTATCAGCCAAAACAAGCGAATTACCAACAAGACCCCAAGAAATAGAGGAGTTTTATTTGCTATCTGACCTACATAAAAAATAACCGGAAACTCAGCCTATGATATCGCCAATACATATTTTATTATTAGATTTATTATCCTACCATTAGAATCTAGACGGGAAATTAGCCTGTCCTTGGGAAATTTATCGGAAAATGGGGGAGGGTTATTGGTTTTTCCACAATGGTATATTGCTAAAGGCTTTTTAGGAGTTTATAGGCGGTGCGTTTGTAATGTGATTAGATGTTTGGAAGGCGATTTTTAAGGAAAGTAGTCGAATTACCTGATGATTATACAATCGATATTTTTGTCGTATAAGGGTGGAGGAGGAATAGGAGACTTTTTATAACTACCGACGCCCATAAACATCCGCAATAGGCCACCGGCTACATACAAATCTCCTGGTTCCCTTTACGTTACTTTTCATTTTTCTGAAGTTATGCTCTATAGTGTGTTTATTTGTGTATTATGTGTTTTTGTGTATTGTTACTTTTGCACTGAATAAAACAATTCTATCCTATGTCTCACTATATTAGCATCGAGATAGCGACTATAGAATACGAATAGTTAGGCATTAATGGGGCGGGATGATTAACTGATGACGCAGGATAAACATCCCCTACTTGGATGTGGGGACTTGCTGTAATGCCAGGATTTATGGGGTGGAGCTCGAGGATGATCCGAAGGCTTGTAGGAATATAAGTGTTATTCAAGTGTTTTTAGGATTGTAACATAAACCTATCTATACTAATAATAATATATACTAATAAACCTGAAGAGTTTGTTTGTTTGAACGAGCTGACCTCAGAAACTATAGCCCCGAATTGAACATTTTTTTTTGTGTTGAGCTGTCCATTTAGCGAGGACGGCTAAGGCTGTACAACGTGACGCTACGACTGATAGGACCGGAGTTGCACGGGTGAAACCGTGCGGTGGTGCGTGCATTATGTAGAAGACAAAGTCGCCAAAAGCCGTCTATTTGTATGTGATCCTCTATGAGTGAGAATTTGTCCCACTTTATAGACGGGCGAAAGGCCGATCGCTAGTATACATCAATAAAAAAACGTCCCGAAAATCAAGTAATCACGCGGTTTTCACTGGTACAGAGAACGATTTTCGAGGAAGGCTTTAGTGTTCGAGTATAACTGCTACTGCTGGTTGACGGCGCCATTGCTCCCGCTTTTGGTTTAGGTAGACGATATGATGACAGACACGCTTCTTTCGTGTTGTTTCGTGGGCGTACACTATACGTACGTACGTAATTATTTTTGGGACCGAAAAGCGGGATACGGGCCCCCTCCCCACACAAGTGGGACAACGCGCGCACGATGTCATTTAAGATGCGGAGACGTGGATATGAAGATAACCTAGCTTTATAATATTAGTATAAACTATATTAATATTGTAAAGCTAGTACACAACAACTGATGGAATAACCTATACCAATGTTATAAACAGGAAACGTTCAATTATTTGTTTGCACTGAACAGGCTCCGAAACCACTGCACTGATTTGAAAAATAATATTCACGATGTATATTTTTTGGCATATATTGTAAAACATCCGTGCGAGGCCGGGGCGAACTGCTAGCCCATCGCGTAAGTGGTATTGTTGGATACGAGTCTGCTCAAAATTAGGCCAGAACTTAGGTCAAAGTTCAATATGCTGGCCCAATTCGGTTTAGCGAATTACACATGCTACTATATTGCACTGGCACTGCCGCGCAACTTTCATCATCATTATCATTATCCACCCTTATCGGTCCACTGCTGGACGCAGGCCTCTCTCAACGAACGCCAAGACGACCGATCTCCTGCTACTCGCATCCATCCCGGACCGGCTACTGCACGGAGATCGTTTGCCCACCTGGTGAACGGTCGACCAACACTTCGTTTTCCTAAACTCGGCCTCCACTCCAGAACCTTACTGGCCCATCCGCCATCTGTTCCAGCTATGCTACTCAACAATTTATTTTTATAGCGTAAGGGGATAGCGGCTCCCCATCCCAGTCGGGTGGTCACCGATGGACCACCGGCCACTCACAGATCACGCGAAACTGGATAACGTCACATTTAAGACGGTACCATGTGAGTGAGATGCTTGATTTTCCGGTCCGACCAGCACAGCATCAATGCAGCACAGAATCAAGCAATAGGAGCGTGATGTCTACCGTACCTCTTCTCCAACGGGCACCCGACTACAAACAAACCAGCACGAAACACGACAGCATAGCTGTCAAGTTAGTGCTCACATAATAAAGAATTTCTATTTAAATAAACTGCGCTACAAGAAGACGTCTGAAGGTTATCGTAAATTCTCTTGGGTTTTAAGTCTTTTCTTTATATCGCGCACAAGACTCCGCCGGGGATATTAAAAATTGCCAATAATAAGTCTTGTGGCGTTTGACAGATAACATCAATCGATAATATGATGGTAAAAAAAAGTAAGGTTAGGTTGCGCTATGTCGACAGTCGATGTCGATAGATAGATACATAGGGGTCAGTTCGTGTAACATTGTGGATGGCAGTGGTTGTGAAAATGTAAAATAGTGTTGCACTGTGCAGGATATAATCTATAAGTATAGACGAGACATAAAGTCGATAAAGAATTTAATTTCACAACTTTGAAGATACATATCAATGTTATATAAATAAAACGATAAACATTTATAAAATTAATAGAAAGAGGGATCAAGGTTTCTTTGTATTTGTGTCATATAAGTAAAAAATTTTATTGCATGGCAGGCGATCCAATTGGGCAACGTGACGTGCCTCCAACGCACACAGCCATCTACAACATCATTCCTAAGTCCTAAGTAGTAAATGAAGATCCCTAAGCCGTATCGGTCTGGAAATGCCGAAATAGATAATTCCCTAATTATATTACAGAGTTAAATAATCTGTAAGTGTAAAATAACAATAAACAGTGTAGTGTCAGTCTCCACAATTTCTCTGATTCTTTGATTGACTCTTCAGAGTTTCGATAAAAACTGTCATAGCGGAGGCCAAAGATTCTGCTTCATCCACAAAAACCCAATACTATCAAGTCACTTCCTATGATGTCAAACTTCAGACCAATACTAGTGCTGTGAAGAATACGTTGAAAGGTTTTTACTTTGTTGATATTATCGAAAATGTGTATCGATGAATAGTGATAAACAAATTCCCTAGTTTACGAAACTAGGGAATTTGTTTATTCCGAATCAATAGTGTTGTAAAAAAAATGAATTCTACTTTATATTGGATTTTATAACTTAGGGTGGATGAATAGTCGATAAAGTAGGGTCACTTTTTTAGATTCGAGATAAATTCTAGTACTTTAATTAAGCTTTGGTGTATTTTGAATTAGCATTCACAACAAGGCTTACATAATGGTTTAAAGATTTTTTTTAATGAAAGCCTCAGCTCCACGAACCTTAGTCATTCAATGACGTTGGCAGATTTTATCGCACATATTGTATTCTCGGTTCCAATTGTTAGCTTTGTACTAGTTCTGACATATTCACGACGTTCATTTTGAAGTTACTGTAGTTTTAGCGTCTTAATTTAATAATTTGTATCATATACATTCACCACGTGGGCAGACGATCTCTGTGCAGTGGCCGGTTCGAGATGGATGCGAGTGGCAGGAGATCGCTCGTCTTGGCGTTCAGTGGACCGATAAGGGCTGCTAATGATGACGATGATTATACACATTTGTGAAATATATAAAGTTTATGAGTACAAATTTATATCAAGTGTCTTTATTTTCGTCATAAATATCAAAAGTATGTAAGTGGTACCGCTCGCTTGGTACCTATGCCACAAATTTTATCCAGTTTCATCTCGTGGTTGGACACGTGTAAGTTTTGATCCAGTGGGCCATATTGAGATGCACATTTCACGGTCCACTTTCAGAATTACCGAACATATTTGGAAATTTTCATATCAATCGAGTCCTTTCGGGGGAATTCGCCCACAGACACGACGTGACACGGAATTTTATATATAAAAAAGATTTACATACACTAAAATCCTAAAAAAAAAAAAACACTTGAAAATACCAGTTGCCACACAGTATTCCTAAAAAACTTTCGGAATCTCATCTTCGAGTCCCGCCCGTATAATCCCGGCATTACAGCAAATCCCCACATCCAATCAAAGGATGTTTATCCTGCGTCATCAGTTAATCGTCCCGCCCCATTAATTCCCAACTAGTCGTATTCTACAATCGCGATCTCTAATACACTTAGGTATATAAAGAACCTTTCAGAGGCGTCATTTCTGTATTGCATTCGAACTAGGCCGGCACGACTGGGAAGTACTTTCCTATTCTTATGATGTCAAACCTCACATCTAAGTCGCCTTTCTTTCTGTAGTTTCCGAGGGGGGAATTAAGTACAGTTATGCGGATGTCTATGGGCGACGGTATTCTTCAAAAGACTCTAAATGCTTGCTTGAACTTTTCTATAATAAAAAATCGTAGACGTAGCCGTATCGCTTCACACCGGTGTTACGTGAGCGGGATATTTACGCCTGTTAGAGTAAGACCATTTCGGCTGCAATAAAGCAATAGCACTTTTTTATGTAAGATACAGCGCTATCCTGTAATGTAGCCGAATTGAGCCGGCACGACCGGGGAGGTATTTCTCGCTCACATGACACCACCATGATGTGACAGCTATGCTTTCTATTATAATATATAATATATTGAAGTGCACAAGGAAAGGACGACGAAGTATCTGCATACCAGTTTTGCTGATGTTTATGGGTGTTGTTATTTAAAAAAGACTGCCGATGTCCCCCAAAATAAAGTAAACAAATATTAATGATTGGTAACACGAATATAAACACAAGTTCGACACTTACAATCCCATCCCTAGTAAGTGCAGTTAGCTACTCCCATAAATCAGCTTCCGTCGCCGGTAGGCGCGTCTTAATACAATTTTACAGTGACGTGCGCAAACAAACAAAGAATTTATCGATAAACCGGGCGCAATCGATATTTGTTCCTCCCTCGTAATGTCTACTACATTCATTCTTATAACGTCGGCTTACGAGGAAACTTCGGGTTTAAGTTGAACGCAATTTAAAGTTATTTACACGGAGAACTTATGTTGGGATCCTCTTGAGTTATTTTAATATGAGTTCACTATATTTTCACTTTGAAGTTACCTTTGTTGGTTGAAGTAGTTATATAAATATAAAGCTCCAGTGTCGTGAAAATTACATACAACTAACAATAGTAGTGTTCTTTATTATAAACTCTTAAAAGAACTATATTTTTCAGTATAAAAAGCATTTTAAACAAGACTATCTACTCCTGTGCCAAGTGTACTCCGAATCCGTACAGTAGTTTCTACCTAAGAGTAGGATAGAATAGTTGGCTATAGTACACTACCATAAGCAATTTATGGTTCTATTTCAATGGAAGCAAGCAATGTTACATAGAAAATACAATTACAAAATACTTAATCCTTTTCCACAATAAACCTGCTCCTATATTTTATCAATTCCATTTTCGTCAACATAACATATTAAACATTTCATCTGTTAAATTATCGACTCAAACATGCCCCCTCACTATACATATTGCCACATAAATCATGGAGACATACGCCCTATCTGTTGCGAGTTTAATACGATCCCTGAAACGTCTGGGAGGAGGGTGTGAGTTGGGGGGACTTTTATCAATAGGTCAGGAGCTGGACGAACTTTTTACGATATTATTTACCAATAGGCCAAGAGCTTGCTAACTTTTTATGACTTATTATTGTTTTATCTGCAAATTTTATGTTATGATTCGTATGATGACGTTAGGGTATTAGGAGTCAAGGTTCGAATCCTTATTGGAATTTCATACGGTTTTTATTGAGGAAAATATAAGATTGGAAGTAAAAAAGTTTGAAGGTAACAATTTGTATGTGTGCTTTTAAAATATCAGCAATAGGCATTATCTCTTGTGCTTTTTTATATTTACGGGGTACGAAACGTATTACGGGTTACGGGGCACAGTCGGAGGCTTACAATAACCGCAGATGATGAAAAACACCCGCGCAGCCACCATGCAGATGTGTTGCCGACCTTTCTTCCACCCCAATAGACCAGCGGTTGCTCATAAACTACACGAAACGCGATTGCTAAATTGTCACTTTACAAATCGTGCTGGCCGAATCCAGTTGCAATGCTGCATGGCACTAACTCGTACTAATATTATAAGCGGAATCTGTGATAGTTTAGCAGATTTATATATATATATATATATATATATATAT
>JAFELO010000462.1:100652-135597 GCA_017140195.1 Eumaeus atala
ATATAATTGTAAATAACTAGCGCTATATAATTGTAAATAACTAGCGCTATATAATTGTAAATAACTAGCGCTATATAATTGTAAATAACTAGCGCTATATAATTCCGACTTCATTTAACATTTTAAGTGCTCCCGATCATAAGGACAATTAAATTAACTAGTGTTTTAGTTGTACACGCGTCGCTTATGAAACCCTAGTGTAAAATTATTGATGTAAAATCATCAATGAAAATAAATTGAAAATAAAATCCTCATGTAGTAATACTAGGAAAGCCCATAGTTCAAGCCGCGTAACCCTGTCCTATTTACCATTTACTTGCAGTGCGTCCCGTTTTCGCACGTATATTTCACGAAATATGGAAATAGCCTTTGTTTTACAAAGAGAAAAATATGAATTTTCATTTCGGCCTCGTAAATATTACACGTTACAATGAAACAAATTCAATTTATGACAGAACAACGTTTTTCGGAACAGCTAACTGTCAATACTTTGATATTTCACACCTTTCTTTAGTAACCTGAAGACAAAAAAGTCTTCGTAGTCAGTCGAACTGTTGAGGCTGGACTAGCGCCGCCAACCAGTATTAGGTCCCTCCGAAAAAAAAAACCTTTCTTTAGTTACAATATCGAAGTTTTCATAATAATAATAATAAAAAATACTAATAATGACATATAACGTTTTAGAAAATATTGTATGGCCTGTGTTCATTAACGATGATAATGGTAAAAGAATTTTTCAAATGAGTCCAGTAGTTACGGAGCACGTTCAATGCAAACAAACAATCAAATGTTTCCTCCTTATAATATTACTATAGATAAGTATAGACATTACATCAGTGGAACTGATTTACTTCCAACCCACACGCAAAATCAGACAGCCAAATATTTTGATTATTATTGCAGAAGTTTGAAAGAAGCTGCAATATAGCTAAACTAAGACGTTTTTAGGAAATTCACCCCCTAAGGGGTTGAAATTGCACAATCAAGTAAGTAAGTTTGACTTCATTTTTGTAGTTTGTTTTAACACGTTTCTACTTTTTATTGAAGTTATACTTCTTTCGGTGTGTCATTTTAAAAGTCATTTGTAAAGTAAAACATTTTCATTGCTCTGTCTAACACGTGTCGTATTATTTTTTACGCTTACGAGGCATTTGCAGGTTAGGTTAGCAGGCGATATTAAAGCACTTAACATCGCTAGCCTCAGCTCACTTTATAGTTCACCACATTAATTTAGTTCGAGTATAAAAAATTTAATTTCCTCGTGGTTTTAACGATTTTTTTTATTGAATAACTAAATATTTTTTTTAATAAATAAATAAACTTTTTATACTTTTCCCACAATTATTTACATTTCAATTCACATTCACGACCGGTTTCGTCTTATCGTCATCAGATCGTAAATCAGATTGAAATATAAATAAGTGTGGAAAAAGTATGTAAAGTTTATTCATTTATTCAAGTGTTAACATGAATTTCTATCAAGAAGTGACAATAAATTTAAACAACTAAAAATTGATTTTGAAGAACACTTCTTTTAGCGTGTTAGCGAAAAATGATGAGAGTATTTTTAAAGATGCGCGCGCAGCGTCACGGAAAACCGACACCCTCAAGTTTGCCATAGTCAACATTTTAGTTTTTCTCTTGTTACGCTAAATAAGTGCATCTTCTTAAGCATGTACATCAGTGCTCGCACACTTTCTTATAGAATAACCGTAAATAATTCTTAAAAAGGGTCTACAATCTATTGTCAGACAAGAATAGTCAGAATGATGATAATACATGCCGTCACAAACAGAATATGTAACGTTTCGTATATACCGATTTAAGCCATGGCTCAGCTTTCACTTAAACACATACACGAGCTTAGCACGTTTGAAAAATACACCGATAATAACTTTTGAACTCCTGGTACTTCAATGATCTGCCCTGTCCATGAGTTCGGAGAGTTTTAGACCACAAACGTCCGCATCCAAATCCTCACCCACCGCTGGCCGCGCATCTTTGTGGTTTCTATTATTATTCTTTTATAGAATAGGGGGCGATCGGAGCATTTATACGACTACCGACGCCCATGAACATCCACATAATTATTATGCCGATGTGTTGCCTCCTCCCCGCCAAAGGGCACATTCACAAACCGCACGAAACGCGATACTGAAAATGTCGCTTTATGCACTGTGCAGGCCACTAACTCCTCCTATGCGGCATGGCACTACCTCTTCCTAAATCTCCGAAGTAATGGCCAGGACAGATAATTAAAATATCAGGATTTCGTAAGCGTTCTGAGTACTCTCGTAACGTACGAAACGCGATAGTATAGCCATCACTTTTTGTCGGTTGTTTGGTAGCCAACCGTTGCAGCCCAACTCTACTACAATGGTTAAAGCGGTTGTTAATTTTGTATGGCTATTCGACGCTTAACACTGCTAATTAGCGCCTATCTCATCTCTCATTTATTTGGCAATCAGGTTCTTATTGGGCTAACCAAGAATTAGTACCGATAAAACCGGTGTTAAGGCACCCGAATATATAATGCAATAGTAATGTTCATTTCTCAGTTATGATAAACTGAACGCTACAAGGGCTAGTTGCCATGCTGTACTGCAGCTGAATTGGGACACCAGGGGAGGTACCTTTCGTTCACACGGTACCGCCCTAAAGTGACAACTTCCGTGTCGCATTTGCGGTTTTCGAGTAGCACATTGGAGGGTAGGACGAAAAGAGGGCAACGCATCGACATGGCAATTATGTGAATGTTAAATTGTCCCCTTATTATGCAGGATGTCACAAAAATTAAAGTCCAACAATAAACCCGAAGCAGGTTAAGTTATGTTATTATCTTACGAAAATTAAAAAGAAAAATCTACCTCATGTAGTTTGGAAATTACAGCGTTCAAAACCAAAACCCTGTGATGAGTTGAAGGAATAAGAAAGGAGTTGATTTGTAGCCAGTAGTAGTGATGAGTTGCTACTGGGGCTACAAATCCACTCCTTTCTTATTCCTTTTGTGTGGAGTATTCTTAGGTAATGCTCCTACAAATTCCAATTCATAATTTGCACACAACTTCCTTGGAATTGTAGAAAATATCCGTTTATTTTTTCTCTAATTTTTATAAGAATCAACGTAACTTAGCCTAGCTCGGCTTTTCGATTGGGCGTTGACTTTTGGGACAACCTGTATATAAAAGAGTACATTATTACCGCGTAAAGGCGGTTATTCTAAAAGATATTCTAGAAGCTTTTAGAATAACTTCACAAAGATGTTATTTTTATATGCTAAGATAAAAAGAACGTCAGTTGTTCTTGTTTATTTACTACTAGCATTTCATCTCGGCTTAGCACGCAGTCACTTCACAAAATTTGTCAAAAATACATTAATTTGCGAAAATGTCTCCTATTTGCGAGAACTGAAAGATTTGGTAAGATGCTGTCGAAGGCCGTTGTGTTTCGTGCAGTTTACTATCTGTTGGCTCAATGGCCCCCCCAACAACGCACCAAAAAATAAGTGGTGGTGCCATGCTACATTACAACGGAATTGGGCCGGCACGACCTGGGAGGTACCTATCGCTCACATGACACCGTCGTAAGGTTATACCTTCGGTCTCTCATTTCGATTGTAAATGAGAAGCGAAGAATGTGAGAAGCTGGTGGCCCATCGGAGGGACGGAAGAAGGGAGCGCAACGTTTCGGCATAGTAATTGTGCGGATGTTCATGGCGTCAGTACTCGGAAATGGTTCCCATCTCTCGTTTGCCGGCTAAACAATAACAAATATGTTGACGTAAGCGAGCGGCGGGCTCGCTTACGTCAACATATATTGATGAAATCAATGATACTGCATAGTAAGTATATTTCGTGCGAGGTAGTGACATGCTGCATTGCAGCAGCATAAGGCTGGCCCGATCGCCGGGACTTAAAAGTGATAGCTTTGCCGTAGAGTTTTGTGCGGTTTATAAGTAGCCGTTTTCCCAGTTGGGAGTAAAGGAGTGCAATGCACTTGTATATATAGACAAGCTGTATATAATTAACGGGTGTAGTCACCAAATGGCTCAAATTGCTAGTTTGTCCTATTCCGGGTAGTGGGTACCTACATACACGAGTACGGGTAGTGGGTACCTACATACACGAGTACGGGTAGTGGGTACCTACATACACGAGTACGGGTAGCGGGTACCTACATACACGAGTACGGGTAGTGGATACCTACATACACGAGTACGGGTAGTGGGTACCTACATACACGAGTACGGGTAGTGGGTACCTACCTACACGAGTACGTAGTGATCAATTGATACTCGTATGCATGCAGACGGGGACAAACGTGTAATTGACATCTGCACGGTAATGGCAATGTAGATGCGTGGCTCTCTTGCACCCCATCCTCGTCAATGTGACCTCATTAATGTCTTCCCATATATTTCATTATCGATGTATGGGCGGAATTAAATGTTTGAATTCTATTACCATTTTTACCATTTGGTAACAAGGACTATGTTAAAGTAAGAAAATAATATTGACCATCTAATTCATCTATTACCGATGTTGGCCGTTTTAAGCATCTAACGCCGCGAATTTCATTTATTAATGATAATGTGTGGTTTTTTAATATTTCAACGCAGCAGTGTCGCAAAATAAAACTAGAAGGACGTAAAACAAGCAAATAATTGTCACATTTACAAAGAAAGTAACTGTGCCTTGCAATCATGTGTTGAAAATACAAGTGACACTTACTTGAATAGCCACTATTCTGTATGAAGGGCACCGTTACGCTTGCACACGTCACATAAACTAGTTCATTTAAATTTATCCGCAGGCGTTACACTCAGCGCAAGCCCTTTTTTCAAACGATTGGCTAGTGAATAGAACTAATCGGAACGGGCCAAAATATTATTCCGCGTAATTTATTATTTTTAAAAATAAATATGACAGTCTATATCAGTAATTGGTGCCATTTTTGGTTACCGCAGTATATATGTTTTTAGCTTACTAGAGTTTTTTTTTATAATGAGATCTAGCAGTCATACGCAAAGAGAGGACGCGGTGCAAGAGAAGGTTGAAGGGTTTGTCGTCACCCTAAACGTGGCCCAGGCCACTTTCTCGAAGAAATCTTCTTTCTCCTAATATTCGAGTTATATAATTGATGAATTCTTTTCAAATATCGTTTCATAGACTAAACTAAAGACAAAATATATCTTTTGAAGTAATTCCACCCCAGAAATATGATCCTCATGGTTTCAATTTGGTCTCCATTCCGTTTGGGCGACCAGTTGCCCGCGGGCCATCCGCTCAGCCGTAAATCCCCCCCTTCCGCCCTACCCCATTTCACCTGATCCCATTCGCACGGCGAGTAAACGGGGAAATTTGAAAAGTTGTTTTTCTATCCCAAAAAGTGAAAGCTTTACTCTATTTCCTTGTGTGCAGGATATTAATAAAAGTTGGATGCTTTTCAGGGTTCCGTGGCCAAATGGCAACAAACGAACAATCACTTTGTCCGTCTGTCCGTATGTCGCAGGCGTTTGAATCGGAGGTTATGGATAATGTATGCAACTTGGAAGGTAGTAATTTACTATGAACTGATGATGACCCTTGATAAAAAAATTATCGAGGGAAGCATGTAACTAAGGGATGTTTTTTTTTTTCAAGTAAATATACCCTTACGGTTCTCACATTGTATAGAATGTTTAAATGAAATGGAGGTTTTAAGTTTTTTTTGATTATGCTTATAAGGG
Source organism: Eumaeus atala (assembly GCA_017140195.1). Classification (NCBI taxonomy): domain Eukaryota; kingdom Metazoa; phylum Arthropoda; class Insecta; order Lepidoptera; family Lycaenidae; genus Eumaeus; species Eumaeus atala. The sequence goes on from JAFELO010000462.1 coordinate 106,381, forward strand.
TGAAGCTCGCCTATGAAGGGTCCGTAGAGACGTTCCCTTCATAGGCGAATCTGATTAGCTCTTGGACGGTTTTTTTATGCATTTGCATTGCTGCATTGCTACCAAATTGGGTTCAGCTTTCAGAAACACAATTTTGAGCGCACCAGATCGAGCGCTGCTTGCTCACGGATGTTTTATCTCAATAAATATAGATTACTCGGGAACAAATAAACCGGGCACACCCCACTGTATGTGCGTTAGCAATTAGTCGGCCATTGTTGGTACTTTGGACCGTCGTTACACCGAAGCAAGCGTGCATTGACAAAATGGCGTTTCACATTTTCCACTTTAGAATAGTGATAGATATGCTATGCGTCTGGCTCTCGTGGTAGTGGTAATCATGTTTACATACTGTCATGGGGGCCTGGGATAGTCCCGGCTCGGGCCAAATTGTTACTACGGTTTTTTATTTTTATTTTTAACAGTTAACAGTCTGATGTTGGCAGTGTTATAGCGCCGTACCTCGAACACGTTAATTCGTCGATCTTACTCCTGATTTATCTCCAGTCGTGTCGAATTGCCGTCCCATTGGAAGGGGGGAATGAGACAACAGGGTGTGCACTTGTGACTGCGCAGACACTTGTGCTCGGCAATAGTCTCTAATAAAGATGGCCGCGGTGGCCGAATTACGTCTGGGAAGTCATTGTTATTAGATGTACTCTGATTGCGTGTTGCGAACTAGTGAAAACTGATTTTTCAAATTTCCATGTGTATTTTCTTGTCACCCCACATAGAGGAAAATTTCATTGTTTTTTTTAGGATACGGGGGCAAACGAGAAATCGGAGCCTTTTTACTACTACTTACGCCCATGAACATCCTCATAATTACTATGCCGATGTGTTTCCCTCCTTATCTCCCGATGTACCACCGGCTACTCACAAACCGCACGAAACGCGACACTGAAGATATTACATTACGGCGGTATTACGTGAGCGAGAGGTACCTCCCCGGTCGTGCCGGCTCCATTCCGTTGCATAGGGGGATGTAGTGTCGTGCACCATGCATGGCACTACCTCCTTCTATGCAGCATGGCATTAGATCTTCCTAACAAGTTTCTAAAACTACATCAAAACCACGTGGGCCTTACAAATCGATCTCAAGCATTTGCTGGCGTAACTGTCGGCGTTGGTCTTCCGCTTGAGCCGTCTGGAGGCCTCACGTACGTGCCTCATAACGGGATTGCATAGCCGTCATTCCACGCCTGTCTCATGTCATCTAGAGGCACTAATATTGCCACTGGTGGAGAGTGTAGAAATATATCTGTATAACAGTTTGCGGATGCTTTTTTATAGAATGGGGGGGGGGGGGGCAAATCTCAGGAATTGGCTGGATTTGAAACATTATTTTTGTGTTGAGTAGTACATTTATAGGCCATATAACATCACGCTATTGCTGATAAGACTGGAAATCACGGGGCGATGCTATCATTGTTTTCTTTTTAATAGAATAGGGATACGAACGAGTAATCGGAGACTTTTTACGACTACCAACGCCCATGAACATCCTCAGAAATACTATGCCGATGCGTTGCCCTCCTCCTACCCCCCTCACAATGGGCCACCTGCTACTCACAAACTCTCCCCAGTAGTACCGGCCCAATTCCTTTGCATAGGGGGATGTAGTATCATGCAATATGCATGGCACTACCTGCTACCTGCTGCATGGTAGCATATATGGCACTACCTCTTCCAGAAATTGGCGATGTTTATTGGCAATGTTATTCGATCCTAGCTCGGACTGTTTCATCTACCCCAGAGTGTACATAAAATATCATATCGCTTGCAATAATTTAGTAATCCAATATAAATTCCTATAAATGAAATATATTTTATTAAAATATTTTTGTATTCGCCATAAAATATTGCACGCAAGTGATATTTCATTGCACACTAATATAATATTTTACATCAAAAATGCAGGGGCAACATTTGTTTCATGTTAATACTGGGTTTCATTAAATTACTAGATATTTTCGCCCGTCTATGTCCGTCTTCTTTTCTAGTGGTTCATAATATATATGCTTACGAATAATATAAAGCTGAGGAGGCTGTTTGTTTGAACGCGCCAATGTCAGGAACTACTGGCCCGAATTATTTTTTTGTGTCGAATGGTTTATTTATCGAAATATTCTATGTACCATGACGCTAGTACCAATGGGACCGGAATTACGCTGGTCAATGCTGGTCACGCATAACGAATGTTATAAATGCAAAAGTTTGCGTGTATTTTTCGTTATTTTTTTCAAACTTCTGTAACTTGTCAGTTAAAAATATACAATTTTGTGTGAAAATTTCATGGGGGGGTCGAAGTGTTGCGTCTGCGTCGGTTTGAAGGCGTGGCAGTACGTTGCTCGCTACTCGCCGCGTAGCTGCCACGTGTGCTGCATATATCATGAGATATTATAAGTCTTCACAGTCCGTATGTCTGTTGTTTCTTTTCTAATAGCATAAACGAGAAACCAGAGACATTTTGGTGATGACCGAGGCCCATTAGCAGTTAGGAGGAGGTAGTGCCATGCTACGTAGGAGGTAAGTGCCATGCACATCATACGCCTAATGATAACGATGCGCTATCATTGAACCCTATACCTACACCAATGGGCCACCGCGTACTCAAAAACGAGATTCGTACATCTTTATTAGGAATACTCATGGGTGGTTTGTGAGCAAGGGGGTACAGTCACCTCACCTTGTCCGTGCCGTGCGTCTATGACACTATCTCTAAGTAATCCAAAATAGTTTGCCTCATACGGCTCCGAATATTAATCAGGTTTCCTCCGGACATTACTGTTCGGTGTGAGTGGCGGAGCGGAATTAAGACTCCACGCCCATACAATCAAGTTGTAAGCTTTGATATGTTTGTTTGTCTGTTCGTAGCTCCTGTGTTCCTCAGACCCTCTTATTAGATAGCTAGGGAGGGTTAAGTTATGTTCTCTATGTGCTGGAGATTATCACGTGATAGCTATGATGTCGCGCTTTGTGTAGGCAACATAACCAAGGTATGTTTATCTTAAGGAGCCAAACATTAAAAGCGAAGCCACCTTAGCTATCGCGTTTGCGTAGCCCCTGCCAACAGAGACCAGTTTAACTATCGCGCGTGAGTCCCCTTGCTGTCAGAGAGCAGTATACCTATCGCGCGTGAATGGCCTCTGCCGTCAGATACCAATTCAAGGTCTATCTGGTCACGATAATAATATTAAGAATAATAATAATATTTGCGGACTTATCACACCAGGTCCACGTTCGCCCAATCCTGTGGTAAGTACCGTAAGGACTTGTGTTACAGGCACTAGACAACGGACAATATATTTAATATTCTTGTAAATTTAAGAACTCTTATATATTTAAGATTTTTATTATAGAAATACATTTAATAAATATCAATGAATAAACATTGAACACGTGGGCTAACCCCCACGGTGCCAACTGTACCAGCCAGTCGTCATGATAATAATACTCAAGCTGGTATTATTAGCTCTTGTGTTGGCAGTTGAAATGGGACTTTCAACCAAAACTAGTCTTGTCAGCCAACTAACACTCATATCGGATTAAGGTCTTTCTTCGCTTCCACAGCTTAATAGTTAGTCCAATATATTATTGTTGAATTGTTTAGGGTGAGGTCATGTCGAATACAACTTTAACAGCCAGATAAGTATTCACTTTCATATCTTCTTCCCACAATTGGTTAAATTATCTAAGATTTCATATTAATATCTAACGTTTTATCTAATGTTGTAAAGTATGCGTTCATTTCAGGAAAATGTGGGATTCCCCAGCATGGTTCAAGCCTTGCCGTGGCGGTGGGGCTCAGTAGCCTGGGGGTATCCGAGACACCTTGGGCGAAGCCAATTGAACCGAGGAGGTGGCGGCTCTTAGTACCCCTCCTATAAGAAGAGGGGACTAAAGAGCAGGAGGTGCCGCTCTTTGTACCCTCTTATAAGAAGAGGGGACAAAAGAGCAAAAAGTGGCGGCGCTTTTGCGCACGGAGCAAGGGGCGGGGATGGGAAACCTCACCCCATTGCACTGTCCCAAAGTCGGTGGGGTTGTCCTGTGGTGCGGGACAACCCCATCTGTGGAGGTGGCGTCGGTCTCTTTGGGGGCTGACTTGCCGTCGAGGTGCCCTGATGATTTGTTGTTCCGGGGCACCTCATCAAAGGCGGCACTGATGGCACTCGCGGTGGTTTTTGTGGGTATTCGGCACTATGTTTTATGTTTCCCCGCGTCAACAAAAAAAAAAAGGTAATGTAGGATTACGGTGGTAAAGGAACCTTACAAAAACAGGTGCAATTAACTATTGCACCTGTTTGGAAGGTTCTTTTACCGGAGCATATTCAATGCAAACAGATAAAGAGACGAACGTTTCCTCGTTATAATATTAGTGTATATACACATACATACGGTCAAAGCACATCATTTTAACCCCCCTCAGGCTGTGGGGTAAGAAATGCATGGCTTTTTGGCAGTAGAAACATATAAAATAAAACATGCCATCCATTTCTCTCCGCCACGATGTTATGCGGACAGCGTAAGTCAATAAAAGGGAAATATTAAAACGGGAAAACATACTCTAGGACTTAGGACATACGCTACAAAACAGTCTTGACTAATTAGTGTTAAGCGAATATGATCATATTTAACAGGGAGAGCGAACGAGCAGGCGGTGTCTTTTAGACACTACCGACAACCATTAATATCCGTAGCACTAGAGGCTATTTAGATTGCCTTTATCTCATCGGCGCCATTGGGTGCCAAGTTTTCTAGTAAGAGAGCGTCTTGCCACATTGCAGTTAAATTGGACCGGCATGAACGAGGACGCACCTCTCACAGAGCACCGCCGTAAGCGTGACAGCTATGACGTAGCAATTCGTGCGATTTGTAAGTTGCCGGTGGCACAATGGAGGGGAGGGAGAAGGGAGGGCATCTGCATAACAATAGTTCGGATGTAAATGGGCCACCGGTACTATACACACGTTTAGCTATAATATAAAATTTTATTTTAGTATTAGAACCTGATTGTATTCTATGTAAAGACCGACCGGGGAGGTACCTCTCGCTCATGATACCGCCTTAAAAGTGGCGTTATATATATATATGTATAGGTTGCGGCTTGTCAGTACTTGGTGGCCCATTTGGGGTGAAAAAATGCAACTCCACACAGGCGTGCAGATGTTTTTTTATTTTTTATTATTATAGCATAACGATAAACGAGCAACGGCCCTTTTACAACCACCAACGCCCATTAGCATCCACATAATTACTATGCCAATGCGTTGCCCTCCTTCATCCCCCAATAGGCCAGCGGGGACTCACAAACTACCCGGTCGTGCCGGCCCAATTCCGTTGCATAGGAGGGTGTACTGTAATGCACTATGCATGGCACTACCGCCTCCTAACTGCTAGTGGGCCTTGGTCATCACTAAATGTCTCATGTTTCTCGTTTATGCTATTAGAAAAGAAACAACAGTCATATGGACTCATGATATATGCAGCACACGTGGCAGTAGCGAGTAGAGAGCCACGTACTGCCACGCCTTCAAACCGACGCAAACGCAACAAACACTTCGACACCCCAAGAAATTTTCACACAAAACATAATTAAATGGAACAATAAACATATGTTTTAAAACACTCTAAATAATATACACAAAACAATGATCATTATAAAACACACATAAACGCCACCAGTAAATATTAAACACTCAATTTAGTCGCGGTCGCAATTTACTCGGATCGGGGTAAAACTTTTCATATTACAATGTATATAAATAATAAAAGCATTTATATAACCCATGTGTTTGAAACTTTTGAATTTCGAATGAAATTATATTTTAATTGTTTTTTCTATATTTGAATTTGGAATATTTGAAGTGTTTGAATTAAAAGATTAATTAATAACTTGTTTATTCTCTTTTCATCAACTGATACTCTTCAAAGGAATTTTAATGTTTATGTGTGGGTGGATTTTAATTTTAGAATTAAAATAATGCTTGAATTATGTTTTTAAACTTTTAAGTAAATAATGGCATTTTCTTCTTTTTTTTTTAATAAGTCATACTTTTTAATTACTTCATCTTTAAGAATGTGCTGCTTTTTTAATTAATGACTACAAAAGTTTGAAAACCCTTCGCATAAGCATTCCCTTCTACGAGTAAGTAGAACATATAATAGTTCCTCAAATCTGCATAGAGTTATCAAGACTTTTCCAAACTGCACAAAACGCCACAGAAAGCATTTTACAAGAGATGGAGTGTGGCAGCCGAATTGGGCCGTCACGTTTGAGAAAGTACCTTTCGCTCTCATGATAGCTCCTTGTATCTACGCTGTCGCGTTTCCTGCGGTTTGAGTTTCCCGTGGCCTATGTAGAGGAGAGAAGAGCAGCAGAGCGAAATTTGTGAAAATCTATGGACTTGGTTCCTTATTACTGTAAGAGTGTTCCCCAGTGTTCAACAACTCTTAACCCGTCCCACGTGTGGCCCGCTTCATTCATAATTAAACATTTTTTATCTTTCGCGTGTCAATTTGACGCGTAAAAAATACTTTCGAGCCCTTTTTAATATAACCTTTATATTATAATATTTGTACACATTTTTCTCCAGCGCGCCTTTTTGTGTTTCTTTTTTGTCCAACCGGGTAGGCTTTAGTGTTGAGTTGTATATCGATAGATCGATAAAGTAGATAAAATGTGTATTGTAATCAACCGTTTTAAAGTTATTTGCTATAATTAACACAATGTTGAGTAATCACGTAAATATTATGTAACATTGACACTAAGCAAAAAAAAAAAACAAAAGGTATGGAGTGCAGGCCGCGTTTAGGAAAAAGTGTGGAGTGCAGGCCGCGTTTAGGAAAAGGAAGTGTTGGTCGACCGTTGACCAGGTGGGCAGACGATCTCTGTGACTGTAGCCGGTCCGGGATGGATGCGAGTACTCAAAACTCTTCACCTAATTTCATACTTATCACTATCGCTGACGAAAATCAAGAGATTTAATGAGACTAAACGTCAGCCGTCATATTGAAGAACGTCTCGCAATCGACGATCCGGCTAATCGTTGGCCGGTTACAAAACAAAATCGCCCCGTTTTTGAAAATGGCTAGCCGTAATGTTACACAGCGATTTGTAGAAAACGACTACGACATACATACTTACTTTTGAAATTTTAGCAGGGGAATAGAACTTTATGTAACGAGATAGGGGAAAAACCAACGCATAATTAGCGACTGCCGCCTACATATATTCAACACACTACGAGTTTTGTAGGTCCAGCCTCCAAAATAAAGGAACTAACCGCAGAGGACATTAGGTTCAGTGTTATGACATTATTGACAAAAGCTGATGATGATTATGTTAATATGATACCCTTAAACGTCGAGTCAACTTGACGAGGACATGCTAATCTTTTAAGCGGTAAATCAAGAGTTCGTTAGATCTTTATGTCTCAACGACAGGCGAAGCCCATCTAATTGTAACTATTATCACAGTTAATTATTCCCACATGAAGCAAAGGAGTAGTGAGCACAAACACATATTAATTTTCAATAATTGCCTCTCTATGCGGTGAGAGATTAATATACCCATCCAAACCCTTTCTAAATAATTAATCCTGAATCGAATCGAGGATATAAAATCATGCAGTGGATTTATGCAGACTTATCCGTGAATTCACATACGCTATTTATAGGAAAGTTGCAAAACATTCATAATATATGCGTAAAATCATATCCGATTTTTAAATCCATCGTACTAATAAGTATTTTTTCTAAATATTGCATTATAATCACTTGCAAGTTGATAGTGATAATGGCAACAAAATCGTGTCTTCTCTTCCGAAGTACGGTAGATTAATTTTTGTTCATGATGGAAACCGCTGATATTATATTGCAAAGAGCTGATGATACGCATGATTCATCGCTCAAAAATGTCAATATTTCAACGCCCCATCACTATCGTAACCTGAGTATAGGGGTAAAGAAATCACTTAATTACACAGATGGAAATTTTTGCGGAATACAAAAATTCCGAACAATAAGATACTTTTAACGAGGTATTATGATATTGTACACATTGTCGAAGGGGAATTTCGAACTCGCAGAGTAATTCAAATTTGGAACGTTATTGGAAGGACGGCTGTTGAGCAGTCAGTATAAAACAATGTACTCGTATTTATTATTTCCTGGCATTTGGCAAAGAATGTAGGTATGGGTTTTACCATTCATTATCTCATAATATTGGGACAGGATTAACAACAAATAAATTGTATATATATATATATATAGCTTTTGATATATACCATAGATATTTGGATGTCCATAGAGATCTGCATAGTTGTTGTTTTAGTGTAAAAGCTGTGTTTCCCTCCTCCCCTCTAATGGGCCACCGAAAACTCAAAACAACGGGAAACAAAACAGCATAGACATAAAATTTTCACGCCACTAGAGCAAGTGCTTCAACGCTACTTACTACTCGTAAAAATTAAATATCCATCACTTTGTAAAATACCAGGGACACATGACTTGAAAAGAGCTTAAAAAAACCTCTTAAATTAAACATTAATTAAAAGTAAACAATGTCGTACATCGGCGAGTGCAGTTAAACAAGTTCGTGCAAATTCCATCCAACCCATTGTACGAATCCTCAATTAAATTGTTTTTGTTTGTTTGCTGTTGACGGTAGGATGTTGTGGGTCTTTGTGTCATCATCGGTACGATTTTGTTCAAAACAATTTTCGTTTAAAGTTTTCGTCGAATTCCATAATCTTATTTTATTTTTAATTTTCCTCTTAATAGTTTAAAAATCGGAGGAGAGGACACACAAAACCACACACACACTTTTCACCATTTTTGAAACGAATATCTCACATAGTATTATTATAATAGATTGATAATTCCCGGTCATTTAAAAAAATCTATCCAAAGAGACGGTTATACTTTCTCAAAAAAAACATCCCCCAGTTACATGTATGGAGGTGCTACCCTTAATAATTTTATTACAAAATCATCTACTCCATTTCATGGCGGTTCATAAGATACATCTGCATTCCAAAATTATAACATCTGGTACCCACAATCACCGCGTAAATCTTCAGTGGCATACGGACGGACAGACGAAATTATAAGTGATCCGTTTTTTGCCATTTGGCCACGGAACTCTATAGAGGCCGAGGCGGTCATCTGGCCTGTCGACAAAAGTTAAAACTTAAAAGTGTAAACGAAACGTCATTCGTCACGCGTGACTGTGACAGGTGAAGATGACGCGAGTTCTATGATTTTACTTCACCCAATTCTCAGTAGTAGTGACGAAAAAACACAGCACGGTGACGAAAAAACATGGCGTCAACGTTTAAATCGTCCCATAATCCACAAATATCCACATTATCTGAATTTGTTTCATTGTGGGGATCAAATCCGATATTCAATCGCACAAGCCCGGCTCAGCTTAAGCCCTGATAAAAGAAAAATCGTACATGCTGAGAGTGTTTTTGCGTTATATATTTATTTACAAAGCCGTCTTTAGACGTTACAATGAAATAAAAGAAAGAAAACATTTATTCGACACGACAGAGATAACACAAAAGACATCCATGATATTTTTTTTTAAGCTTATGAATGCTCGCGGTAGGCGGTGAGACATGTCTCGCGCCGATTTTTTTTTTCATAGCATAAGGGGACAAACTAGAATCGCAGTATCTTTTGATGACTATCGACGCCCATGGAATGCATGATTGTTACGCAGATTCGTTGCCCATATACCACCCCTCCCCTTTGAGCCACCGGCTACTCACAGACCGAACGAAACGCTACAGTGACGCTGTTACTTTACGTCGGCATCAAATGAGCGAGAGTTGCATACCTAAGAGAGCGTTTGTAATCACCATCATCATCAGCCCTTATCGGTCCACTGCTGGACACAGGTCTCTTTCGATGAACGCCGAGACGACCGATCTCCTGCTACTCGCATACATCCCAGACCGGGTTACTGCTCCGGGGATCGTCTTCCCACCCGGTGAACGATCGACCAACACTTCGTTTTCCTAATCTCGTTTTTGTAATAGATTATTTAAATACTACAATAAAAGTACTTTTACGGATTTTATCGCGGTTTATTAAATTATTTATGTAGCCACTGCCACTGGACCATGTTTGCTGTAAAGCTTCTGAAACGTCGGGCTACATAAATAATTTAATAAACCGCGATAAAATCCGTAAAAGTAGTTTTATTGCAAAGAATAACATTCGCGTAAACTTAGGACATCAATTTATACTATTGTCATGGCCAGAGGTATCGAAGGGTGCATCTTTGAGAATCTCGCGCGCTAGCTAAAATATAAAAAAAAATATCTAAATCATAAAATCTACAATCATTCTACCGGTATGTGATCGATTTTATCTAAATCTACCAAACGGATTATCATGGGGTTTTAAACTATGGATATTGCGATTCCTGAGGAAGGTTTTATTGTTTGTAATTTATTCAAGGACAATGGCCATGGCGACTCGCTAATTTATATTATAAAACAAACCCTCTACACCTGTCTGTGTATGTCATCGAATTTCTCACCAATCTACTTATTGATATTTCGTGCTGCTTTCACGAATGGAGCTTCTCGATGTTGGTTTCAAGGCGTATAACTTGTTAAGTTTGCGATTCAACCTGTGTTATACAGGTGCGAATCCGGAGCGAATCGATAGTTAGCCGTAAATGTAATTGGCTCATATCAGCCGTAAATAGAAGTGGCTCATATTATCCATAAATGTGAGTGGCTCATATAATCCGTAGATATAAGTTACTCAAATAATCCGTAAATATAAGCGGCTCATATGATCCATAAATGTAAGTGATTCATATCATCCGTAAATGTAATTGGCTCATATCATCCATAAGTGTAAATGGATCATATCATCTGTAAATGTAAGTGGCTCACATCTTCCATAAATGTAAGTCGCTCATATCATCCATAAATGTAAGTCACACAACAGTCGTAAAACTGATAATGATGGCCAAAACTAGCGCTACCTTCAACATCAAATATCGACGCTCTCAAAACGCCCGCACCCCGAATGCATAATTAATTTTGGATTTAAACCCGAACGCTAATATTTGCTCTGTCCCATTTGCCAAAATTGACTTTGCGAATCGGCAGTTTACTTTGCGATCTCGCCGATACGCGGGGGACACTGTTTGATAATTTTTCGCGAAGTATGTTAAATCGAAACATACACAAACATCTTAACGCCCCTAATGGGGTGGACTGGGAACCGTGTATGTATGTCACGATGTAAATAGATGTAGATTTTTTTATATTACAGGGGGGCAAGCAGTCGGACTTTTGATGAAGAACCGACGCATCTCGGTTGAGTTCCGACACAATTAGATAAAGAATATATAGATTTTTACAGCATCGAGGCGCCTGACGCCCATAAACATCCGCATTATTGTCATACAGATACGTTGCCCCCTTCCCTCCTGTCGAATGAGCCACCAACTCACAAGCCGCACGAAACGCGACATAGCTGTCACTTTACGGCGATATATGTCGACACCTCCCAGGTAGCGCCGGTCTATTTCAACTGCAATGCAACATGACCTATTCATCATCATCGTCATCGTTATCAGCCTTTATCAGTCCACCGCTGGACATAGGCCTCTTTCAATGAACGCCAATACGACCGATCTCCAGCTACTCGCATCCATCCCGGACCGGCTACTGCACGGAGATCGTCTGCCCACCTGGTGAACGGTCGACCAACACTTCGTTTTCCTAAACCCGGCCTCCACTCCAGAACCTTAGTGGCCCATCTGCCATCTGTTCTTCTGAGTGTGTGAGCAGGTCATTGTCACTTCAACGAGCTTACTCTTCGCGTGATAACGGATACTTTAGTTCCCTGCCTTATGAATTAGTCACGGATTCTATCGGAGAAAGAAATAACATTGCTAATGTTAAAAAAAAATATTCACTAAGATTGTTCCCAATGAAAATCCTTTCAAAACATCTTAATTAATTATGATCAATAAACTAAGAATTACTCAAGTGAAAACACTCGAGCTAATTATACGCCATTTTGTTTCTCCAATGTAACATTAATAATCAGCGGAAGTATTTTAATATGGTCAAAAGAATTAAATAATAAATTGTACATCTGAATTTAATTCAGCAAATTATTTGTAAAGATGCTTTTATAGCATTAGGGGAGAAATTAGCAATCAGGGCCTTTTGATCACTACTAGACACCCGTTAATGCGGGTACTATAATTAGTGCACACGTGTTGCTCTCCCACCTCCCTTCCAATGGGCCACTGGGCACCCACAAACAGAACTCAACCCGACAGCGTATCTGTTATACTTGTGAGTTTCCGGTGGCCCGGGAGAAAAAGGAGTGCAACTCATCTGTATTATAATTGTGTGTCTACAATAATAGTTTCCGACTGCTCGTTTGTCTTCAAGCTACAAAGGAATGATGTGTCATGATGATGCCACTTTTCTCGGAACATGTGTGGACAGGGGCGCGGTAATTATTTATAGTCCCCGGCCAGATGTCACTGGACGTCAGACTCCAGGGCATCTGCAGATCTAAATCCGAGGCGACGCGGGAGGTGGAATTACGTGTGGTGCTCTATTTTAGACATCGTTTCTCTTATAGCAAAAGGGGGGCAAACGAGAAATCGGAGTCTTTTGATGACTACCAACGCCACACATGATTGCACGCAGATGCGTAGCCCTAATATCAGTTCTGCTAATGGTTCCAAGCCGCACGAAACGCGACAGCGACGCTGCCACTTTACGTAGGTATCAAATGAGCGAGAGGCACTTCCCCTGTCGTTACGGTCCGATCCCGTTGCACGGGAGGACGTAGTGTCGACCACTATGCACGGCACTACCTCCTCCTATGCATCATGGCACTAGCTCTATCTAAAAAGCGTTTCCTAGTGATGTGAATTAGGATGGGATGGGGTAAGAGGTGCCTACCTCTCGCTCAATATCGGCGCAGTGTTGGTTGTGAAGCGGTTTGTGCGCTTTGTGTAACTGTACCTTTAATGCAAGAGGTGTTTTTCTCATAGTATATGGTAGCTAACGCTCATGCTTTTTGACAACTACCAATCTGCATTATTGTCACACAGACGCGTTGCCTTACTTTCCTCCTCCGCCCCAATGGGCCACCGCTCACAAATCACTTTGCCCTCTGTACTATTAAAGAAAATATTTCCACTGCTCTACCAAGATTTGGACTAAATAATTCGTTTTTCATTTTAAACAATTGTAAGCTCGCAAAGACATTGTAATAGACGAGAGCAGTGCTGCATTGCATTCAAATTGGGCCGGCACGACTGGGGAGGTACCTCTCGCCCATTGGATGTGGTGGAACAATACAAATGCGTTATCTGTTCAACAAACGCGCCTGAAAATCTTAAACATATTGTCCGTTGCTTAGTACCTGTAACATAAGTCCTTTCGGTACTTAGCACATGTCTAGGCTAACGTGATAAGTCCACATATTAATATAATCATATCTACGGGCGTCGGTCATGAGACATCCATTGCTTCTTTGCCTCCCCATAACTATATGTATTTTCTTATTATTTCTTTTTTTTTTTGTGTGATAAGCGTTTTCTTTCTTTATTATGTTGTTTTCTCATTTTTACTTGTTGTTTTAAATGTTATTATATGTAGAAAAGTGTAATAGTGTTTGTATCGACAATCCTAAATAAAATTTTATTCTATTCTAGTCTATAAAAAATACCTTTCCTATAGTCCAGATTTTTGGAAGCTTAATAAGACTTATCTAGAATCAAGATACTTACATTCGGACTAAACATGAACCATCGCGTAAAATAATTAGTTTTTTCACTTAGCCGAGTGAAACAAGAAAAACACTCCCAGCAAAGGAAACGCGCTTCGTTTTTAAATTAACCACCAGCCGGTGTTTTAAAACCGTTTAAAGTGCAAAAGGAACATTAAAAATTCATTTCAACTTTCCAATTACAAAGGATAAAACAACATTCCAATTAATTTAAATGCATTCCAGTTATTATTATACAAAACGCTTCCGAGATTAGAGAAAAACTGAACGAAACTCGCCATCATAGCCACCACTAAGCCGATATTGAGCGTGTTATGAGGTAAAATATTTTCTGGACGATGCCACCACCTTGGGAACAGAACCCTCCTCCCAGGCGGTTTCGGTATTGTTGTAATAAAATGTAATAGAATGAGATATAATCGTCAAGTAACCTATGTATAATCGAGCCATCGATCCCGCTGAGTTTATTTCGGTTCTCCTCTGGTCAGGGTTTGATTTGAACAGGTAGTGAAGTGTAGACGTTCAAAAAGAGATTTGTAAAACGCAATTTGAATAAAATATTTTTATTTTGGCACCAATTCTCTAGTGTGGTAGGGGGGGCTGTGCCACGGTGCTTGCTAGCCTGATCTTCGATAAAGCTACGCATGACAGATAAGAAAAGATTGTGCATTAGAACACATGCCTGAAATAAAACTTAATTTCTTCCACTGGATATGAGAAGTAGAGAGAAAAATGTGAGTTTTGCCCCTAAAACTAGCTGTTTCGTTTCTAGTATCTGTAAGAATTTCAATTGTCTACATCATGGCGTAGGATGATATAGCCTGGTGATAGACGGACAGCGGAGTCTCAGAAATGGGGTCCCATGTTCACCTCTGTATACGAAACCCTATAAATTACGTTCTAAAAAAATTGTTTCGCATTTCAAACAACGGGTAAAAAAGCAAGAAACATTTTGATGCGAAATCAGAAACTGGAGAGTAAAACAATACAAAATGAAATATAAGCAGCAGATACTTACATAGTACACTAAGTTGCACGGTGCTGCGCATCGGTGTATCCCTTTGAAGCGAATCGTGCCTGGCTTCGCATGTGAAATCTGCATAGTCGTCATCAGATGTCGCTTTAAAATGCACCCTGTGGACAGGTAATACGGTTCAGAATGCTTAAAACACTAAACCTATTAGTTGAAAGCTAGTAATTAGCTGAAAAGGGATTTGAAATGTAATAAAAGGTTGGATTCGCACATATTTACATTACTTGTTTTGTTTGTCAATGTCTAATTGTAAACTTTTGTAGCATTATTACGAAACGTGGACTAGTCGCTAATTCGGAGACTAAAGAGTGGTTATATTGATTTCCGGTTAAAAACGATGTTTAAAGCTTAGTCCAGAGCCAAACTGTGGTCCCCACCTCGGTTCAAGGCTTGTCGTGGCGGCGAGGCTCAGTAGCTTGGGATGAACCCAGACACCTTGCGCGAAGCCAATTGAACCGAGGAGGCGGATGCCCTTTGTACGCCACTTATAGGAACAGGGGGACTAAGGAGCAGGAAAGAGCAGGGGAATGAGCCGCTCTTTTTACCCCTATATAAGAAGAGGGGACTAAAGAGCAAAAACTTTTGCGCATGGGTCATATTCATATTCCACGCAGATGAATTGTGACACGAAACTCACAATCTGCAAGAAACGTACTATGTGAGCAAGGGGTACCTACACGGACATGCCGACCCATTTCGGGTGCAATGCAGCATGGACTACGTCTTGACTATACTGTGTGTGTTTCAATATCCAACCAATAATTTAATAACGTGATGGACTTGAAAATGTAAAATAATTTAGTCATATGTATTTATATAGTTTAAAGGATTAATGAACTGGTTTTCAGTTAATTGTAAATTCCTGTGTTCTAGACAGAACCGCATCTCACTGTAGACTTGATAAGTTTTCAGACCTTGAAGCTTAACAGCGCAAGCAAGCATTTAGTCAAATATATATTTGCTTTCGCTTGCGAAAATCTATCCGTAGAGACCACGGAGAAATTAATTTCTTTATTAAAATTAATGACATTCCGTTCCAAAATGTAATCTATACATACGCAAAATTTTCACTAAATTGGTACAGCAGCCGAGTGAAAGTATAACAATGGAATGAATTTAGGAAGGGGCAGTGCCGTGTCGTATAGGAGGAGCTAGTGCCATGCATGGTGCATGACACTTTATCCTGCTATGTAGCGAAATTTCGCAAGCACGATCGGGGAGGTACCTCTCGCTCACATAATAGAGCCGTAAAGTGACTTATTTAGTGTCGCGTTTCGTGTGGTTTGTGAGTAGCCGCGTCGATATAGTAATTATGTAGATGTTCATAGGCGTCGTTACTCGTAAAAAGGCTCCGATTTCGCGTTTGTTAATTAATGATAGCATCGCCGCGTGATTTCACTCGCGTAATTCCTGTCTTATTAGCCGTGGCGTGATGTTATATAGCCTATAGCCTATAAATGTACTACTCAACACAAAAATTATGTTTGAAATCCTGACATTTGTATGTTTAAACAAATTCTTCAGCGTTATATTATTAGTTTAGGTAATCTCCGTGCTGACATCCATTGTGTCGTGCGTATCACAGGGTAAATATTTTTCTTAAAGTTCGTTAAAGTTCGCCTGTTAACACCGTTGGCCGCGTGGGGCCCTGGGTTCGATCTCCAGGTCGGGCAACGGTTATTAAATGTTTCTCAGATTATTTTGAGCACGCATTACATTGTCTGGGATTGAAATGTGCCCGAAGGGGCCATAGGCTTGCCACCGATGATATCATGGGTCTCAGTACCTTTTCTTTTTGTTGACGCGGGGAAACGCATTTACACGCCTTCACCGGCCCTGGGTGGGTTCCAGTGGTGTGTGGGGCTCTCGGTATATTATGGTGCCGAATACCCACAAAAACCACTGCGACTGCCATCAGTGCCGCCTTTGGTGAGGTGCCCCGGAACAGAAAATCATCAGGGCACCTCGACGGCTAGTCAGTCTTCTAAGCGACCAACTTCACCTCCACAGATGACAGACAACCCCACTATCTTTGGGACAGTGAAATGGGGCCAGGTTCCCATCGTCACCCCTAGCCCCGTGCGCAATAGCGCCGCCTCCTTTTTTTTCTTTTTTTGTACCCTCTTCTTAGGAGAGGGGTACAAGGAGCATAAACCTCCTCGGTTCAATTAGCTTGCCAATTGAACCGAGGAGGCTTATTAAAAATTGAGCCCCACTGCCACGATAAGGCTTGAACCATGGTGGGGATGGGTCTCAGTACCATGGCTAGTCGTGGGTGTTCTAGTATATTTACCTACGAGTGGTGGATGTACTGGCACACCTCTGCCTACCTCTTCGGGGATAACAGGCGTGCAGGACTTTACTTTATATTAGAAATTAGAAAACGCCAATAACACATTTTGCGACGACGGGACCCGGAATTAAATTTGTTCGAACGTGCTTATCACTAAGCCAAGGACCACACAATATTACATCAAATATGGAATATTGCGTGTGTATTATATTAAACTCATGTTAAAAATGTAACCCCTACAGACTTGACTCGATACCACCGAGACCCAAAAGTTTCCTCTCGTAAGTGACATTTTCGTGAGCATCATGTGTTATCCTGTAACTTTCCAACGGTTTGATCGATTGAAGATAACATTGGCATCACCAATATCATTTTCTTCATCAACATTATAATCTTCTTCATTACTATTATCATCATCGTGATCTCTAATCAGTCTTCTTCACTTCTAGGACTTAATGAAAATGAAGAATAATGAATTTTTGTAATTCCCTGCAGCATTGCCGATTGCATAGGCTAAAGATGGCTGTAAGATCCGCGTAATGGTTCCAAAGGCCTATTTTATAGAGGTACGAACAGGCAGCAGTTTTTTTTTCGTAATGAAAATTGGTTGTCCTGCTTTCCTCCTCTCCCAATGGACTACACACAACCCGCACGCAACGCTTCATCATGTGAACGAGAGGCATCTCCCAGGGTTGTGCCAGCACAATTATCTTCACAAGTTTACTTTCGGAAAGCATCGTGCATGCATGTTTTATAGCATTACATTCAGTATATTAAGAGACTGTTTCCTTTTTGCTGATATTAAATTAACATATCCTCATGCTATACATTCGAAGAATACAATACTGTAGGGACGAGGGCATTAGCACCGCGAACATTAATAACTCCATCCGAAGTAGAAATCCGTACATTTACCCGATTGCGTGTGATATTTTCTCTCTTTCCACAATTTATTATACTGTCAATATCAATGTGTTATTATTTTTTTCTGCAATTCCTATTGTTGTTTTGTTAAATGTGACATTCACTTCACATGCTATTCCGTGACACTGTTCCGTGTGCTAATACGCTGAAGTAAAAAGATTAAATAGGGAACTATCAAAGACAGCAACAGTTACGGTCCCGAGACAAAGGAACTGCATTATGAGAGTCACTTTCAATCATACTATCACCCAGCCGTCTAAGATTCATTTTTATGCCACTATATCCCGTTATATTACTGGGTGTTCAAAACAATCATAACCCCATGATATATGATGTTTTCTTTGTACCTTCATTTACGTCATTATTTTCAACAGATGTATTATCATTGGCGACGCCCATAGATATCATAATAAATGTTATGCAAACAGCACCCTCGCCTCCAATGGGTCACGGAAAAGTTACAAACCATCTCCATAGATTTGTATTTTTTATCATACCCCAAAAGAGCAGTCGGAGCCTTTTTTATGACTACAGACACCCATTAACATTCGCATAACTGTTACACAAATGTGTTGTCCTCCTTTCCGCCACCCCAACAATGGGCCGTCGTTATGTTTGTCCTGTCGTGAGGAGTAGTATTTTGCATTTTACAATGATCGATATCATATGATTAACTTAGTGCTGTTTTGTTAAATGTGTCATTTAGTCCACGTGCTATTTTCAAAATACTGTTCAGCGTAGTAAGAGACTGAAGTAATGAAATTAAATGTGAAACTGTCAAAGACAGCAACAAGGACGGTCCCGAGACAAAGGAACTGCATTATGAGCGTCACTTTTAATTATTCAACCATCCAGACGTCTAAATGGGTATTCATTTTTATGTCACTGTTAACCGTTTCTATTATGTCTTTGTTCAAATCAAGTCTTAATAAGTGTATTATAGTTCGTAATTTTTTTCGGGTTTTTTTTTTTAATATTTAATGTCTAAAAGAGTATCAAATACTCTTTAGCATTTGGAGATTTCGAAGAGATAACAAAACTGTTTACTTCGGCCAAAACACGGCTGGAGCTAACTCTTTAAGAACATAAACATTGACTGATCATTGTTCCACACGATGTATCACCGCAATATTTTTTGACCTCACAATTTTTCTCCTCATATTATTTTACTGAGTGCCTTCAGTCGTTTCATACAGATTGAAGTCTCAAACTGTGCGGTTTCACTACCACATTTCACAGGAAATTTCAACCCTCATTTCACCCCTTCATGAAACAGTATTCAAAAACTCTGAAACACGTATAAGTTTATATCCAAGTTGCACAATAATATTTTTTCATTATTTTATCCTTTTAAACTACCAACTTTCATAAAAATTTCACCCCCTTTATCTGTCAGTTTACCATTAGATGCCTGTTCTCGATTTCCATCCAATAAAACATAATTACGATATATAATTATCATTTCAACGGAAATGCCAAATCAAGCCACGTGTAATTAAACATTTATTTTAGGGGCGAGGGGGTCATATACAATTTGCCGCTGGAAGGGGGTTGTAATATCGCCCTGTCAGGAGTTCCCAATGTGTGCCCCACGGCGCTCAGTCAGAGCGGACGACGCGCTTTAGGCTTCGCTGTATCGAATATTTTTATTTTTCTATTTCACAACTTAAAACTATCCTTACAGGGTATGCCTAATGCCATATATGTTACACATAACTTAACAAAAATTTGTCACAAGTAACATATCCTAATTAATTTACATGTTCATATGATTAAATCTACATCTGGTCTTATAATTTAGCATCTATTACGCATAGTTTACATAGACATCCTTGTGAATTCACTCATAGAACAGGTAAATGAGGTTATCCGCTATGATATTGATAGTGTAAAGCGAGCGGGTCACCGGCGCCTCGTTAAGAAGATTTTAGGAAGGGCTAGTGCCATATTACATAGGAGGAGGTAGTGCCATAATGCATAGGATGAGGTAGTGCTATACTGCATAGGAGGAGGTAGTTCCATACTGCATAGGAGGAGGTAGTGCCATACTGCATAGGAGGAGGTAGTGCCATACTGCATAGGAGGAGGCAGTGCCGTATATGTTGCATGACACTACATCCTCCTATAAAACGAAAATAGGTCGTAACTCTCGCTCACTTGATGCCGGCATAAGGTGACAGCGTCGCCGTCGCATCTTGTGAGTAGCCGTTGGCCCATGAGGGGGATGATGGGAGGGCGAAGCATTTGCGTAACAATCTTGCGTTCGAGCGGTGGCACCCACAAAACTGGGGCCCGCCATCTTCGCAATACATACCTGCTTGGCACCTCCTACCGTATTCTCGCCAGTAAATCCGCGTTATGTACCTTTCCTCTTATTGTTTTAAAGATATAATAAACCACTGCAAGTTCCCTTCTGACCCATAATTCGTTCAAATCCTACCATAACCAATATATATAGAGTTGGGTACTTCGATGGAAAGAAAAGTTACACTCCTTAGTTCTTTAAATAGAAATATCTAATGAATTTGTTCTGTATAATCTTTAACATTTGTGCATATTTAATACGTAAGGTGACTAGAAAACTCCATTCTAACTAACTTCTCACTAGTGAATGTAATAGGGTATTAATCGCGCCTACATTTGAAAAACTTTTAGCCATAAGAAGATTGCAACCTAAGTTCCGAAAGGATTTTTTACAAATCTTATCAATATGATCCCTAAGAGACAGACAGCAAGAAGAAAGAAGGAAATCCATTTAGTCTCTGCGTCACAACACCGCCAACAACACATAGAAAGAAAAAAAAGAAAAATCAAGTACAGTAGGTATTTAGGTATTATCAACTGTTTGGTGGCCCATTGGTGGGGAGGAGGAACAGAGGGCATCGCATCCTCACGACCACAATGCGGATATCTATGTGCGTCGTCGTTGCTTGTCTGCACCCCTACTAACTTTTGTTCAGTACGTGGCGCACTTTTTATAGTATTAAAGATGTGTTGGGTGAACTGTACTGAAGAAGTTGGGAAATCCTGGACTGGATCAAAACGTCACCATGCGACAAGCGGGTTATGATGTTAATAAGATTTGCTTGTTGGAATTTTAATACACCATATAATATCGATTATTAAGATGCGTTATCATCATTGCGTTTTAACAACTTCCGTGTTTCGTTCTTTTTTATTGCAAAAAACGCCTTTCTTATTGCAAAAATAATAATAATAGTCTTTCTTATTGCACGAAAAAAAGCCTATCGGGAAGCGATACAATCAGATTTAGTACATGAGGAGGGTAGCCAGCCTAAAGCGCATCTGTCTAAGTTGAAAGAGAAAGTAAATATGGTTTACGCTCTGTCGCTCTTTTTTTATTAATTTCTCTCAGCGCAATACGCATGCGAGAAAGGACAGACATAGATAGTAATACATGCACGTTTTCCGTCTCTAGTAACCAACACGGATATTTGCAGTCATAAGTCTACTTATAGCTACCCTGCTTCCATCTTTTTTTTTAATGTGTCAACCCATTAAAAAAAAGATTGACGAGTAATCGGGGTCCTTGTACGGCTTACGAGGCTTATGAACATCATTATAATTATGCCGATGCGTTGCCCTCCTCCCGACCCCAATGGGCCTCAGGATACACACAAAACGCGACACTGAACATGTCATTTTAAGGCGGTATTATGTGAGCAAGAGGTACTTCCCCGGTCGTGCCGGCCCAATTCCGTTGCATAGGAGGATGTAGTGTCATACACCATGCATGGGACTACCTCCTCCTATGCAGCATGGTACCACCTCTTTCTACTTCATCCATATATTATCTCTTTGGGACGAATGCTCGTAAATATTCACCCCGTAGGCCAATTGGGTGAAACCGCACACTCAACGAGATCTATCACCGTCATGAGGAGCTCAAAGGACACAGAATGCACTAATGATTGGATGCTTAAAGCCGGGTAACGAGCAAATAATTTTTACCCCAGCAATATTCTCTTATTAGGGTATCATTATCGGTGTCAAGTATCCGATATCACGCGTCGAATAAACTCGCTGAAGTGGCAATGGGCTGGTCACACACTCAGAAGAACAAATGGCAGATGGGCCAGTGAGGTTCTGGAGCGAAAGCCGCGTTTAGGAAAACGAAGTGTTGGTCGACCGTTCACCAGGCGGGCAGACGATCTCCGTGCAGTGGCCGGTCCGGGATGGATGCGAGTAGCAGGAGATCGGCCGTCTTGGCGTTCATTGAAAGAGGCTTATGTCCAGCGGTGGACTGATAAGGGCTGACAACGATGATGATGATGAGGGTATATTTGATATTTCCCGTAGTTTTACACAAATGTAAAAACGGCGGATTTACAGCAATACTATCGTCGCACTACGAAAGAGGTGTAACGGAAATTACATTTAATTTTTACCCTCGCACTCTGTCGCCCGAACATCATTTCACATTTCCCGTTATTTACCCCAATTTTGAAATGGGCACAGATTTCAAACGCGAAATATGATTGTCAACCAGCACAACTTGTGTCTTGTTTCGAACATAAATTCCCAACTTTCTGTCCAACTTTTGTGCTCGGTCATATGTTTGTGTTGTGCACATATGAAATTTAGAAGTGGCATTGATATTTTGTTAATGGTTAAAATTTCCGACTCCGTCTATGCTGTTCCTTTAATATATTCTTTATACAGAACGGGTACAAACACGTAGCCGCTGCTATTTAGTGTTTACTGGCGCCCGTAAACATCCGCACAACACTACCGTGTATACTCAAAACACTTGTTCGATGTACTGTGTTTGTTGTGATGTAGTGATTATATATGTTGCCATACCTTCGTAACTATATACTGTAATCGCTTCATCAGTAACCACGTGCACGAGAGGCGCACCCCTGCGTTTGTGCCCGCCCAATCCGTGATCAAAGCAACAACGGCTCGACCACTTCGTGATGATAACATTCGCGAGTCCCTTCCAGCATCAGTTATGTACAACACATGTCGCTCTGTTAACTCCCACGTTTATGTACAGGAAATAAGGTTAAAAGTTGGCAACATTATAATTTTGAAATGTCGCATGAAGGGAAACTCACCCCCATTATGTTTGTGCGAATCTGGCGCGTTCCTGGTAATTTTCTTGAAAAATTATGAGCGTTTACACGGAAGTTGTCTATTGGTGTAAATATTTTATTGTTTCAATTGTTATAAGCGGAACAAAGAATATTTATTTATGTATGCCATAGTAGAAATATGTGATGGAATGGGTATTTCTTATCACATACTATATGTTGTGCCGTCGTAGTGGTCTTGTGGTAACCAGGTACTCCTGGGTCTGAACAAATTGTTTTTGGGCTTTGACAATTTCTAACAATCGTCCAGCAACAACAAGAGTCAGCAAGTTGCTGGTGTTACACCCCCGCGCCTCGGACACGTAAAGCCGTCGGTCCTGCGCCTGATTTCTCTCCGGTCGTGTCGGACTGCCGTCCCTTCGGAATAGGAGAATGAGAGAACAGGGAGTGCACTTGTGCCTGCACACACTTGTGCACTATAATATGTCCCGCGCAGTTGGCTCGTCTCTATAGAGACTATTTAATATATATTATAAACTAGCAGCGCTCCCAGATTTCACCCGCGTAACCTGGTATAATTCCATATTCTAAGTTTAAGCCCTCTTATTTCGCCCCCGTACAGGTAGAATTTTTAAAAATCCATTCTCATTTTCTCAATGCTCTCTTACATCAAGAAAGGAAACTCTGTAGCAATGTCAAGTTTCTAGATACAGCAGTTTTGGCTGTGCATTGTATGTCAGCCAATAAGTCACTCAGTTATGGAAGATTATATAAAGATTTTTTTAAGAGATTAAGGGAGCGAACGAGCAGTCAGAAGCCTTTGTTGGTTATAAAGTGTAAGTAACTTCCCAAGTGAGGAGAAACTCACAGGTTGCACAGAGATTCAGGTACCTCCCTAGTCGTACCAGGACAATTCGGCTTTTATGCAGCATGACACTATCTCTTGTCAAAAGAAATGTATTTGAATTGTAAGGAGGCAATATTTGATTGATTGTTTGTTTGCACTGAATAAGCTCAGTAACTACTTGACCGATTTGAAAGAAATATTATTAGAAATCTATATTACCTTTGATGAACTTTATCTAAAACGTTAAATATCAGTATGAAAGCTTCGAAATATAACCAAAGTTGCGAAGAAAATATCAAAGTAAATCCTTATGTAGCTGCAGAAGTTATTGTCAACTAGCTGTAGCGACAGACGTCGTTCTGTCATAAATTGAATTTGTTGTCATTGTCACGTGTAATGTTTACGAGGTCGAAGTGGAAAATTATAACTTTTATATTTTTGTAAATCAATGAATTGCCGCCATATATCGTGACTTGAGGCCGGGGTGGACTGCTAGTAAGCTTACAGTTTACTAACTTTAACTACTAACTATTGCTCGTGGTTGTCTCTAGGCGACGAGGAAGGAGACGCATACATCGGCTAGTCTATAAATAAAACAATTCTGTAAGCACACAACATATTGCGTTCTAACAGAATCACTTTCCCCACAATATTATTAAAAACCTTATGTTTTCCTTATGCCCCGCCATTTTCCCCCATTTCCCCCTTTTGGAAAGCATTATCATAACTTAAGCATACATAAAAGCCTTTAAAAATAATATTTTACGAGGGTGTTTAATATTGTAACATTTATGAAGATTCCTTTTAAATTTTAACTCAGAAATAATGTATTTGAGATGATTTTAAGTGTCACCGCTACATTGCACGACAGGGGTAACATAATAGCAGTATCAGCTGATTGCAGTGCTTTCGTGTTTTGTACAGTAAACATTAATTAGATGGGGAGCCATCATTCGCCAAAACGTTAGTGCTCATTTATTCCATAATAAAAAAATCGTCCATATATCATATATATGTGAACCGTTCAAAAATGACATGAGTTTCGGGTATTTAATAATGCGACATTAATAAAGATCGCATTGATGTAAAACATTTATGTTTAGAAAAGTTGCAAACTAATTTGGCGCCAACCGTATCTGTCACTTTGACATGGGTTAATGTCAAATGGAATGGAGGCCATTTTGATTTGTGTTATGTTGTTAGAATTACCATCGCAGGACCTATTTGATTTAAGTTTAGGCGTATAACATTATCATCATTGTGTGAACGCATCTGGATTGGCGTTACCATTTTCGATTATTCGTTTACCCTTTTAAACTACAGTAAAAAATCACGTGTGTGAGAAGAGGGATGTATGTTACATCTTTCTTCTTGGTATTCGGATATTTTATGTTGGAGCGATTTTGTGAAAAGGGACGGGAGTGTGTTACAGGAAACTAGAGAAGCACGCTACTTCACTTTGTGGATAGTTTTCATTTTCATAATATAGGGGACAGATCATTGCCATTTGATGAATACAGAGCCATTAATCCACAAGGCTATACACACGCATTGCCCACCTTCACCCCGTCCCCCCAGGAGGCAATATTTGTGGTACCGGGGGCGTGAGGTACTTCCCCGGTAGTGCCAGTTTAATTCTGAAGCAATGCTCTAACTAAAACTTTGGTGGACGGAATAATACATACCTTGATATCGTCATGTATCTAGTCGACTTCGGGTTTCCATTCGAGCTCTCTATCTCTCTCACTTCTTCGTTGGCAACTGAAACAAAAGACAAAGAAACCATTAATGTTAAACATACTTGCAGTCCGTCCCGGCTTCGTGCGGATTTTTCTTGAAATATGGCAAAAAAATCATCGATTTACTGAAATATGAAACTTATCAATTTCAATTTCGGCCTCGTAAACATTACACGTGACAATGACAAGAAATTCAATTTATGACAGAACAACGTCCGTCCGGGCATCGAGTTGTCAGCAATTTCTGACTTTACTGTGATATTTTTTTCCTAGTCTCATTTGGAACAGGGCATATTGTCTATATGAACACGGGCTTATACTGCAGGAACATAACTGTAAAATAATTTATCAAATCGCTCCTGTACCTTCAGAGCCTATTCAATGCAGACAAACAGAAAATCAAATGTTTCCTATTTATAATATCGTTATAGACTACGAAGGCGTAGACAGATCAAACATTGGTAAGTGTTTTTTATAATAATAATAATAATATCTGTGGACTTATCACACCACGTTAGCCCTGCGCTAAGTACCGTAAGGACCTAGGTGCTTCTAGCACGGACTAATTTTATAAATTGAAGAAAAAATCATGTATTTAAGATTTTAATTATAGAAGTACATATAACACATATATGAACATCTATGTCCTAGGCGGGATTCGAACTTGCGATCTCTGGCGTAGCAATCCGCTTAACCGCCACGCTACCGACTCACCCAGCCGGTCGCCATCTTATAATATGGAATCATTATTTTTTCGGAATAATAATGCTACGTTAAAAGTTTGATCACTTAAAAGCTTTTGGGATCCTATTGGGATGGATTATGTGCTAGTGGCATGGGATCTCAATATATTTCGTAACATTTTTTCATTGACAAATTTCCTAAAGTGGTCTTAACATTCATGCTGACTGGAGAGTGATCGCCTCTGTGGTGTAACGGTGCGGGTGTCGCCTATTAAGACCGTTAGCCGCGTCGGGCCCTGGGTTCGATCCCCAGGTCGGGCAACTGTTATTAAATGTTTCTCAGATTATTCTGATCATTGTCCGGGATTGGAATGTGCCCGAAGTGGCCATAGCCTTGCCACCTATGACACCATGGGCTTCAGTGCCTCGGCTAGTCGTGGGTGTTCTAGTATACGTACCTACGAGTTGTGGATGTACTAGCTCACCTCTGTCTACCTCTTCGGAGATAACACGCGTGAAGGTACTGGAGAATCATTTTCATCACTACATTATCATATTCAGTATTCGAATCTCATATGAATTATGCATTCTAGAAATATTATATATTATTTTACTATCACAATAAAACTACTTTAACAGATTTTATCGCGGTTTATTAAGTATTCTACGTCTTTTCAAAGTTTCGACTTAATAAACCGCGATAAAATCCATTGAAGTAATTTGTAATATTCGCTTAAACGTAAGAAATTATTTTATTCTATATCAACTAGAATATTTTACGTCCATAAGCGATGGAACTGACTTACAACTAAACATGTATAAAATATATAAAATTTGTACTTTGCATTGGCAGTACATTTTGCGAGATGCGTTATGGGTTCAGTACTGACGGTACGGACCCTTCAAAGTCGAGTAAAAAGGGGAATGTTACAAATCATGATAAAACTATTTACACGGATTTTATCACGGTTTATTAAGTATTTTTATTATGATTTGTAACATTCGCTTAAACGTAGGAAACGTATTTTACTGTGTCAACTACAATATATTACGTATATAAGCTATGAAACTTTCTTACAGTTAAACATGTACAAGATATATAAAATTTGTATTTTGGCAGTCCGTTTTGCGACAGACGTTAGGGGTTCAGTCATGACGGTACGGATCCTTCAAAGTCGAGTAAAAATAGAAATGTTACAAATCATAATAAAACTACTTACACGGATTTTATCACAGTTTATTAAGTATTTTACGACATTTCAACGTTTCGACTTAATAAACCGCAATAAAGTTCATGAAAGTAGTTTTATTGTAATTTGTAACATTCGCTTAAACGTAGAAAATATGTATATATGCGATGAAACTTTCATACAATGAAGCATGTATAAAATATATAAAATTTGTATTTTGGTAGTCCATTTCGCGAGGGACGTTATAGGTTCAATCATAACGTTACGAATCCTTCGAAGTCGAGCAAAAAAGGGATTCTTAAAAGGGTGCAATTTCCTGTGTGGCGCTTGCGGTCAGTATCAATAAAGATGGATGCCAAAATATTCGGTGTTTGGGAATGTTATAATCTGACTACATATGAACACGCGATATAATATTATATATTGTTGAATAGGCCGAGCAATCGGAGCCTTTCAACGACTATCGATGATCGTAGACATCCTAAAATTGACATAAATTTGCTTTCCATCCTTCCTTCCCTTCTAGTATTTTTGTGTGCGCCATTTACTTACTCTGGAGCTGAATCTAAGTCTAACCTAAGAAACTTGATACAGTGGTACACGGTATGATGAGTGAACACTAAGAAATGATTTTTAGAAATTCAACCTCTAAGAGTGAAATACGGTGATAAAGTTTATACTATGGAATTTCAATATTTTATGGGTATGAATCCGCGGAGCGCCGCTAAATATACTATAAACTAATATTACACTGTCAAAATAAATTGCGCAATTCTTAATGTTGCGCAATATGACTGATCACTAAGAAGCCGCCATACTACCGGACGCAACCTTCAGGTGGAAATGTAATTGGATTTTCCAATGGTCCGACCAGACGCACGATGTTCAATTTTGGCACATTCATGGTGGAGACAGGCGGAAATTACTTGTAAGGTTTTGGATATAATTTTTGCGGACGTGAATGGACGGAAATAAAGAATATTCCAAACACGTT
Source organism: Eumaeus atala (assembly GCA_017140195.1). NCBI lineage: Eukaryota > Metazoa > Arthropoda > Insecta > Lepidoptera > Lycaenidae > Eumaeus > Eumaeus atala. The sequence goes on from JAFELO010000462.1 coordinate 134,974, forward strand.
TGAAGCAATAAAGGAGATTTTAGTTTCTTTTCAGCCAACTGCATTAGGATGTTTTATAGTTGGTGGGTGGGGGGCGGGGGCAAACGAGCGATCGCTGCCTTCTGACGACTACCGACGCCCAGAGACAACCGAATTATTATGCGTGGCTATCCTTCCCACCAATCCACTCACCAATGTGCCACCAGCACGTAACGGATAGCTTCCACTTTACGACGGTGTCACGGAGAACTCCCCGTTGGTGCTCGACCAGTTTACCATATAGCCTTGCACTACCTTATACACAATATATGTGCTTAACTTTGTCCAAATACATTGAGTAGTTTTTAGTGGTCACAACCTGTCGTATTTATAATATTATATTCATTCATTAAAAAGAAAACGCCAAGATACACAGTCTCAAAACCGTACGTATAAAAGTGTATTTGTCAAGCTATGCCCCCGACACAAGTCAAGTCAGACAACGGCACAAGAGCTCGGCTACGAACAATCCGTACGACACGCTCATAGCAGAGACGAATCTTAAAACGATTATTTGTGCCGGCACAAATAATACCGCCTTACGAGTTAGGCACTTTGAGACTATCGCGCGCGCGTCTTTTGATCCGTCTGAAGGCGAAGCCCCCC
>JAFELO010000462.1:140115-164993 GCA_017140195.1 Eumaeus atala
GGATTTGTAAGTAAGGAATTTAAAGGATTCAAAGTAAAGAGTTTAAGGGATTCAAAGTAAGGAGTTTAAAGGATGTAAAAGTACGGAGTTTGAAGGATTCAAAGTAAGGAATTTTTAAAAGGAACAGTGCTTCAATGGCATATACTGATAAATACTAATGATCACCCAATTTCCAAGTATTTATTCCATTACTCATTTGGCTGCAGCCAAACGAGATTTGCTCATTTGGCTGAGTATTTAGAACCTTTTATTTTCGCAAATAAAAAACATAATTTAACAGTCAAATAATTGGGTTTGATAGTTGACAGTTTTAATTTAGAACGTGTCTTACACAAGTGCATGGATATGTGGGCCGCAGTGTGTGTATCGTTTAACTTAATTCAGATAATATAACCTAATGCAAATTATATTCAAATATTTGCTTTCTGTACATCTTCTACATGTAATCTTCAACTTTACCAAATTCCTCCATTCGCGAAATTGTTTGAAAAGGGGACTGGACATTATTTTCCTATGTCATATAAAATTCTCGTGTCACAATGTTAGCTACCTTACTCCCCTTACTCCTCCTAAACGGCTCTACCGATTTGAGTAGGTCCGAGAATGGGTTACGACCAATTTTTCTCAACCCTAAGTGACCGATTACCAACTGGTCCGCAAGTTTGCGGTAGCTCAACGGGCTATTGAACGTGCCATGTTGGGTGTTTCTCTGTCCGACAGAATTCGTAACGAAGTCTTAAGACAGAGAACTGAAGTATCCGATATCACGCGACGAATAGGCTCGCTGAAGTGGCAATGTGCTGGTCACACATTCAGAAGAACAGATGGCAGATGGGCCAGTGAGGTTCTGGAGTGGAGGCCGCGTTTAGGAAAAACGTAGTGTTGATCGGCCGTTCGCCATGTGAGTAGCAGGAGATCGGTCGTCTTGGCGTTCACTGAGAGAGCCCTATGTCCAGCAGTGGACCGAAAAGGGCTGACAATGACAATGATGATGATGAAGTGATTGGCTGAAACCGCAGGGCGCAGCTAGGATATTAAGATTTAGCCCTGAATAACACCAATCCTCAGGAAAATTTACGCTAGCAAATACCCACAAGGTTCAGAAAACCAAGCTGTCCAAAAGGCCAAGTATGTTACCCCATCAGCACTATGAATATTTTCGAACATTGGTTCGCTCGCTATGACAAAGATTTCGTTCCCAAATGTGGTGTGCCGTTTGTTCGTATTATGGACCTTTGTGACACTTAGAGGTATGACGGTAAGTACCAGTTTGAAACTGTTAAAGTTGGGTACTGTATAAAGGGCAATAAAATATACTAATTTAAGACAGCTAAATAGTGTCTTATTTGTTATTGGGGGCTGTAATCTGAAACTATTTGACAAAAATCTTTCACTGTTTGATAGACTATTTATCAAAGAAGGCTTTTCTATTATCAGGATATGACCAACGTTAGGTACTCTATTTAGCAATGAAGGCTATAGTCTACAATTTGTCTAGATATAACCTATAGAGAGTGTTTTGTGCACGTGAAACCGCCAGGCACAAGTGGTGCATTATGTAGATGTTATTTGGTTAAGAAATGAATACGCTAAGCATTGATCTTATAAATTTTTAAAGTACTACAAAATTATAACAGCTCATGACTTTTCAGCGACTAACGACGCAGAAAGTGGGGGAAAGGCGAGGGCGGGGGGCACTGTGGCTCTCTGTTCGAAACTAATTGAATTTCGTTACCAATATTAATTTTTACTCTACGATCAGAAAATTTCAATTCGTTTCAAGGTTCATTATGATCAGAATGGACTGTTTCTAACTTTTTCTTAACGAGGTTGGCTCACCCCTCATTCCCACCACTGCTACTCCCGTGTCACAATAATCCACAGCGGCATCCACTAGGAACCTATTTATGTGATCGCATTGGAGCCCGAGGGCAAAAGCTAAATCTGTCTGGGGACCCAACAAATTTCATCAGAAAAAAATAGAAGGAGTAGGTAGTGACTGACAGTTTCAAGCTTGTTTATGGCTCGGGGAATAAACAGAGGTAGAGCCTTTTGAGTACTACCCTTTTTTGTAGGAGGTAGATCCATGCTGCATTGCAAAGGAGTTGGATCGGCGGTACCGGGGAGGTACCTCTCGTTCACATGACACCGGCGTAAAGTTCTATTTCCATTTCCATCCAAGGTGTCGCGTTTCCTGCGGTTCGTGAGTAGCCGGTGGGGCTATGGGGGGGGGGGGAAGAAGGATGGCAACGCATTGGCATAGTAATTATGTGGATACAATGCCGTGAAGTGTCGAGTTTCAAGCGCATTTTTTTCCGAGATAGGGAGTTTTTTTCTGAGACAAAAGAGCTTACATCACCCATAGACAAGATTAGGATTTTTGACTTTTTGCATCCCATGGAGGTGGGCAAGTGTATTGCAGCTTAACGATTAACCGTGTGGACGTTAATGGGCGTTGTGGTCACAAGATGGCTCCGACAGTTCGTGATATGGACCGAAAGCTGCTTTTAAATCATTTCTAATTGATTCTCATTATGATCCAATCAGGGTTCGAGGGTTATTATAAACGGAGAGCGGCCACTTGAAGAGATTTTAAATATTCAAGTGATCCCAAGAATCCCGGAACTAGGAGCCCGCATTAACTTGCTAAGGCTAACGGATTTTAAACGCACTAGTAATTATGTCTGTAGATTTTAAGCTCTTCGTTGAGATTTATGAAATCACTATCAGTGATCTTTCCAAATTATACGAGGGAAAAACCGCGCAGCACGGCTAGGTAAAATATATTTTAAGCTGTCTGTTTTTTATTTTTCAATACGATTTTAGATTACAATAAAACTACTTTGACGGATTTTATCGCGGTTTATTTAATTATATATATCGCCCGACGTTTCGGAAGCTTTATAGCAATCATGACCACGGTGGTCCACCCGGAATTAGTTAAATAATTTAACTAATTCTAACTGCAGAACTAGTTATGTTATTAAATAAACCGCGATAAAATTCGTAAGAGTAATTTTATTGTCATGGTTTCCCATGTCTAATCTTAAAACGTTCAATATAATTTTAGGTTATTAAAATTTAGTACCATCGTAGAGGATCCAGTTCGATGCAAGTTTGACTTGGTGTTAAATGAAATACTTTTGACACTGGTGGTGGTAAGTCGATAATGTGACATTGTAAACGAAAACGGTATGACCGAGAAAGCATTGTTGACATGAAAAGCATTGTAGCATAGTTTCCGATGGCGCATCGGAGAGGAGGATGGAACTGTCTTGTCTTGTCCCCCTTATACTTACCATATAAAAATTGGGATTGTAAAATTACTATCCTGATCTTTAATTATCGTCGACTAAAAATTCTAATAGAACTTTAGTATAAAGATAGACACAAAACAGATGTGTGATAGGATGATTCTTTATTGGAACGAAGTTCCTTATTGCGCGTTGCGAAGGAGGATAAACGGAAAAAAATCATACGAAAAGTTGTTACTACACTTTATTTTACCACACACCACCGCGCGACGTGCGCACGTTTTTCTCTTTCTCTCTCTCACTCTCTCTCTCTCTCTCTCATAGAAAGCAAGCCAATTATTTATGTTTCGTCTTTCTATTTCACTTTGAGCAGTGCAGTGTCGCGACGAATACTTTTGTTTTCTTAAGTTTAAACGGGTTTTAGTACATGAAACGTAATAAAAAATAATAACAGTAACCCTGACAGGGTTTCTGCACAAGTTCCGGATATTGCTAAAGTGGAGTTAGGTAGGTAGAGATTTTATTGTCTGTATATAATCTCTACTTTCATAACTCCATCAACTTCGTGCCATCAAGGCCTCCCTCGATACCTCTAAATTTACCTCCCGTTAGTTCGAACCAGCAATTGTCTGATTTGGTTCTTTGTCTAGACTATAAGAAAGTGTGTACTACTTTGGCGTGACAAGATAGAAATCTATTTAAAAATTCTATCTTTCGCATTTATTACACGTTTGTAGTAAAAACGACACCAGTAATAGAAAAAAGACATTTAAAACATTGCAAGGTTTATTATAACGCATTATGATACCTTTTTGTGAAGCTAAAATGTCGACTATAGCTAACTTCAGGTCTCGGTTTTTCGTGACGGTGTGCGCGCGTCGTAGACAATTACTCTAATAATTTTTCCTTAAGCCGCCAAAATAAGTACAACCTCATAAAAATATGCTTCTCACCTTTGTCTCCCTTTAGCTCCTGGTTCCCTCTGAACCACAGTATCTTGGCGGCTGGCTTCGCGTTCTTCACCTGACACTCCAGCACCACGTCTTCTCCCTCCTTTACCTCCAGCTTGGAGTTTGGGGGGTGGTTTATAATCTCCACGGCGTTGGGTGGTGCTGAAACAAAATAAATTGTTAGTTACCTTTGTAATCATACGTCTAGAGGGTGTTATGCCGAGTCGATATAAGTGGATTTTTTTTTTCACGAACGGTTTTTCAAAAAGTCTTTCTTACTTAATCAGGCCGGCACGACCGTAGAGGGACGTCGCGCCAACATAACACCGGTGTGAAGTGACAGAAGTGCTGTCGCGTTTCGTGTGTTTTGTGTGTAGCCGGCGGCCCATGGTGGGGGTAGGAGGAAACTGCATAGCCTGTTAGCGGATGTGTATTGGCGTCGGTGGGCACCACAATATGAGCTTTCACATTTAGACACGTAATTTATTTCCCACCCAACTTATTACTAATACTAATTAATTCGCCTCCCTTATCAGGGCTCACTTACATAGAAAATTTAAATTATTTTAGGGCCGGGGTTTGAGGTAGAATTGAAATTGTCTGATACTTGCGAACCGCTAGTGATGGGATACAGCGGTGAATTCGGATAATTTTGTAATTAGCGGATACATCTCGGTAAGATTTACTACTACAGTATCTAACGCACATGTATGCAATCAACTGTCAATGGATCGAAGATAATAACAAAAAACTGTCATCTTTTATTATAAAATTCAAGGAAACGGACAAATATTGATATGTTTTTGATATCGTAAATACCGGTCAAAACTTTCTATTTTCTTTAATCATTTTTTGGTTTAGCAAGTTTAGTTATATGTAACACTTCTTTGTGTCGCAAATTGGTTAAAATCGTATTAAAACATTTTTTTACATAATTGGTTAAAATAACCTAACAAAATGTGTGAATATTTAAAATTCGAGTACCATATTAGTCTTTTTTATTGTAACTTTTTGCATGGTGCATGACACCACATCCTCCTATGCAACGGAATTGGGCCGACACCACCGGGAAGGTACTTCTCGCTCACATAATACCACCGTAAAGTGACATCTTCAGTGTCGCGTTTCGTGCGGTTTGTGAGTAGCCAGTGGCCCATTGAGGGGTGGCAGATGGAGGGTAACGGATCGGCATATTAATTATGTGAACACGTTCATGGACTTCGGTAGTCGTGAAAAGGCTCCAATTTCTCGTTCGCCCCCTTATTTTATAAAAAAAATTCATGAAAAATTTTTATTTCGTCATCACCTCTATTAGGTTAAAATCCGATTATTATCCGCATATTTTAAAAGTTCGAAGGACAAATTATCGATCGCTCAGAGTCATTACTAATTCATCCCACATGATACATACGTACATACAGAACACTTTAAACCGTAGAAAACGTAACAGCGTAACATTCAGTCTTGGGCTGCACCATTTTTACTATCACTAAAACTTGTCCGGACATACGGATAACAACGATTCATTATCCGAATTTTCGTTTAACAATCCAATAATCTGCCCATCACTAGCCCCTTTATTAATTCCCGCTACCTGGTCATCCCTGTAATGAATCAGTGAAGTACCCCTCCCATTAGAATATTAGTATAAAATCGATGAACCGTTAACGTTCGATAAAAAATAGAATCGCAACGAAAACCAATTAGTTTAATCTATTCGCTTTATATCAGTTATTAATTTGATAAGGCGGTGATATAGGTTTATATCTGTTTAATTACTTATAGTACCTATTTTATAATAATATTAGCATCACCCCGCGGTTTCACACAGAAAAAGGGGGCAAACGAGAAATCTTGCGACGCCCATGTCACATTCACATGTATGTTACGATGATGCGGTGCACTCCTATCAGAACTGGGTCACTTGCGTAACTCTGTTCATATTGGTCACAACATCATCCTTGCCCTATAAATGGATTATGTTAGACACGAAAATAACGAGATTTCAAAAATTCCCCAAAAGTCTGTCGACACGCGATCGATTTTCCCTAAATCTACTGAGCGGATTTTCATTTTGTTTTCACTCATAGATAGAGCGATTCCCGAGGTTAGGTATTAGGTAATTTGTCTACCCTTACTCACAGGCGAAGCCGGGTGGATCGCTATTTATATAGTATGAAACTAGCTTCAAACAAAAAGTGTCGCGTGTGGTCCAAGATAAAGGCGACGATATATTTATAACTTTGTGTTTTTAAATATATATAAAACCTGTGGGGCTCTGTGGATAATTATTAAGTATAACAAAAAACGACCAGTAAGCGCCTTTTGTTGTTTAACGGCGCCAACAAACATCCTTATTGTGTTACGGTGTTGGTCTCCTTCTGCCTTCTTCTTTACAGTCCATTGGAAACTTACACTTAGCATGAAACGCGATATCGCGTGAGTAAGATGTACACCCAAGTAGTGGGTTTTTTATGAAAAGATATTTATTTAACTTAATATCTTAAATTTGACTAACACAAGTGTAAAAGATGTGATGAAGATGTATCTGCTACTGGACTGGATTGGATTGGACTCACCGTTTAAACAGTATACATGTATTAATAATCGGACTTACTATTTTCCGACGTTTCTTTTCTTTTTGATGCAATAACATCTTGTACATCAATGACGCTAGCTTCACTAAAAATTAGCATGGAATAGTAACGTTCCAAGTCATAGCAATGTTCCGAATGGGCGGAGCTTGCGAGAGACCTCCTACGCCACTGGACGACAAATTCAGAGATCAATTAGAGAACAGTTGTTGCGTAAAGTTATATCGTCCGTATACCGACTAAACCGAGATACACAAAACCGGTTTTTTCTTGTTCATCGCGGATAATTTATAAAAGCAATACATAACTATCGCCTATGATTTAACACCTCGTAACAGGATATTATTGTCTCGCGACCACTGGTTCTGCTCCCCTGGCCCAACACAAAGGTGGGAAGCGGCTTTGTCGTGGCCGTCGCTTGTCGTTTGTTACTGGTTAGTTGCGCGTCTTTTATTTAACTTCTGTGAAAACATCTACATCATAATAGAGGTAGCCAAACTTAATTTATATCAACTTAAATACAATTTTTGTTTCAAATGTTAAATGTATAAAATTCCTCATATAATCTAAAAATAAAATTTTATTCAAAATTTAAATTACAATTTGGTAAAATTCTCTGCATATTTTTTAAATTTGAATTACGATTTCGCAGATTTATTGATATTTTAGTTCATACATAATATAAAATCATATACATTTTTTATCAGTTCTTTTTATTTAATTATTTTAGAGGGCATAGAAGCAGGCAAATATGTGGTTAATTTCCGTGTTTTTTTCGAGTTATATGTAAGCCTCTAAATCTTATAGAAATGGTAAGGCTTTTTATTTTCTTGACCTAATTTGCCCATAGCTCATTTCAAGTTTAAAATTTCAAATTAGAATTTTGTAAAATATAAGTCAAGGTGAAGAAATGAGAGTGAAGTGGATTTAGCGTTGTAATTTTGTGAAGTGTGAACTTCTTTTGTTCTACTAATATTTTTATGTAATAGGGGGGGGGGAGCAAAAATAAACGAAAAGTCGGAGACCTTTTACGACTACGAACGTCCATAAATATCCACATAATTACTATGCCTATGCGTTGCTCTCCTCGCGCCCCGAATAATACTATCGCAATCCTCATGAATATTGTAGTAAGAGGTAAGGCATGCGTTGCGGCCGAATTGGGCTGGCGCGAGCGCCATTCTTACTCACAATACAACGCCGTGAAGTGATTAGGTATGCTGTCAGGTTGTTTCTGATTTCTTAGTAACCGGTGGCCCGTTGGGGGAGTGGATGAAAGGAGGATAACGCTTCTGACAAATGTGCGCATAGGAACAAACGTGGGGGTAGACAAAAGACTCGGATTTCTCGTTTACCCTTATAATATAAAAAAAGAATTTGGGGTAAGAGAAGCGATGTAAGCGCTGTAAAACTTAAAGCGCTGAGGAAATTTCGTTTACCATATGTTTACATACCGCACTCCTATAATGAAATAAAATCTTATGTATATAAGACAAAATCACTAAAAGCTGTGTCTATATGATCGATTTTCTCATAATCTGCTAACGAGATTTTTGGGTATAATTTGCCCAAATACAAATAAAATAAACTTATCGCGCATTGTGGATATCAAAGTTGAGTGAAGTCTAAACACCCAACATAGCACGTTCAATAGCACGTTGAGTTACAGCAAACTTGCGGACCAGTTCTAGATTAAGTGTTGGTCGACCGTTCACCGGGTGGGCAGACGATCTCCGTGCAGTAGCCGGTCCGGGATGGATGCGAGTAGCAGGAGATCGGACGTCTTGGCGTTCATTAAAACAGGCCTGTGTCAAGCAGTGGATCGACAAGGGGAGGAAGGACATGATAATGATGATGTAGTCGAAACAAAAAAAACTTATTTTTATTGGATGTTTTTTTTTCTCGTTCCATATTTCTTGTTTCAAACGTAACATAACCAGTTTATAATGACGTAGCTTTTAAATGGTTTATTGGTGACAAAAACTCCTTTGTCAATTCGTAACAGAGCTCCATCGGCTTTTGTCCAGCCGCCGCGAACCGTGTCAAGGTAAACGGATGATTACCCCCCCCCCCCACACCATTGTTCAGTTTTTTTTTATTTTATGTAACTTTCTCATATTAACTCAATTTTGGTTCCTTACAATGTTTTTATGAGTGTCATCGTTGAGTCAAGTCGTGTTACCAGATTTGAAGAAGTACTTCTGGATGACATGCAAACGATGCAGCCCTCCTCCGTCCAATGGGCCACCGGAACAGTAAGCCATAGGGAACACGAGGGCTTAGCTTTCATTTTATAATAAATGTTTTGTAATAAAATTTGTATGCATGTGTAATAAAATTAGTTTGCCGTAGTCATAGCAATGCACGTTTCGTGCAGCTTGTAAGCCGGTGGCCTATTGGAGGGGTGGAGGAAAGGAAGACACCATATTTGCATTACAACAATAATGACGATATCTATGGGCGTCGGTACTCGTCGAAAGGCTCCGATCACCGTATATATAAAATAAACTATACCCCTATGCTATAAAAAAGACGCCTCCTCGGTCGCGCCGGCCCAGTAAAACTGCAATGCAGTATGGCATTTCTATATTTAGTCAGTTTTGGTAATTCGTAATTAGCGAGCAAAAATAGCTAGACCAATTGACGTTGGTCCCTCTAAGAATGTTCTTTTCAAATATCCTGCGTTATTGTCATGCAGGTGAGTTGCACCCTTCCACATAACAGCGCTACAGGCTATTCCCAAGCCGCATTAAACGCGACGACATGGCTGTCACTTTACTGCGGCGTCATGTGAGCGAGAGGTACCTCTGTACGACGACCCAATTAGGCTGCACAGCATGGAACTACCACGTACTAAAGTAAAGTTAGACAAATCGCGATAGAATACGCGCGAAAGACATGTCCGATTTCAGTACAATGTAGCAACAACGCAACGTCACAGTAACCCTAACACAACACAAAGTTATTTGTGAGAAAAGAAGAAGAAGAAGGGCAGACCCAGACTAATGTAAGGATCGTGACATGTGGCGCTCCGTGCTCTCTGCCTACCCCGTCAGAGAACTGGCGTGCTGATGTGTTGTCGTTGTTGTTGTTCGTATAGACGGGCCAATACATCAGATAAATCTGGCGTTATCTGCCCAACCCTTAAGCGGAGGTCCTTTGTGGAGACTCGTCTAACAATACAACGGGATCTTATCGACCCGCATGTAGATGGTTTTGTCTTTTAAAATAATGTTATTTTCCAAAATAGCAATAATATCGATGTTTTTGTAATGCTGCATAGGAGGAGGTAGTGACATGCATGGTGCAGGACACTACATCCTCCTATGCAACGGAATTGGGCCGGCACGACCGGGGAGGTATCTCTCGCTCGCTTGATACCGCCGTAAAGTGACACCTGCGGTATCGCGTGTGGTGCGCTTTGTGAGTAGCCGGTGGCCCATTAATCTAGGCGTCCATAGATAAAGGGATGAACATTACAGTAGAATTAGAACTTCAAAATAACGTTTTATCCGATCAAGTTGAATTTGAACTGATTAAATATTATAAGTAATATTATAAGAAGATGAGCTTATATTATAAAAAGCTAAGCTTGTATAATTGAACGCGCTTCTCAGAAATGTTTGGTTCGTTTTGTTAAACTCTCCAGCGCTAGACAGATAATGTTGCGAGGCACGAGCTACTAGCATCACCCCAATATTCCACCCGCATAACTGCGTTCCTATTAGTCACAGCGTCATGGCATGAAGCCCATAACCTGCCTCGATGAATGGACTATTCAACATAAAAACATTTTTCTAATTCGGGCCAGTTAGTTCCTGAGATTAGCGCGTTCAAACAAACTCTTCAGCTTTATATTATAAGTATAGATGTAACTGAATCTAGCAAATCCAATAAAGACGATATTTTCAGTTGAAACTCTGATACAAGTATGTGCGAAACTTCAGTAAAATCGATGCAGTAGTTTCGAAGATTATCGCGGACGTGCGCGAGCTGCCCTCGACGCCAGAGTCGGGGAGGTGGGGGTGTAGTAGACCTCCGGAATAATAGTTAAACAAACTGTTAGAAACATTCCGTCATCGGGATTCATCTCTCCCATCTGCGGGAGAGTGGTGGTTGCAGCTTTTTCGATCCCATACCTAGTCTCGTCGCCAGACAAGCACTCATAACAATCTGATGAAGCTTTTTTATACGATAAAGAGGCAAACCAGCAGGTAACCATCGCCGCCCATAGACATCCGCATGACCCGAGGTCATACAGGCGCGTTGCCGTCTTTTAAGATGGGAGTAAACTCTATTCTTGAAGAACCCCATATTGTAATTGGTTCGGAAATACCGACGGTGGCAGCTGGTTAAACATCGAAGTTGTGCACAGTAAGAAATTGCGCTTGAAACGCACAGTTGTAGACTTTCGGACATCTAGGTGGTGGCGGTGGAACTTAGAGTTCTAGTGATGTCCGATGGTGGAATTCCTTGAAGCTGTATTAGACTTCTCTTCCACGGCTTCAGTTCAGGTCCGGAAAGAAGATCTCTTCCTACAATACGTATATACTAAAGATCTATTAATTTCGAACATTAACCATCCGGCCGACATCTGATTAATACTTCGAGCGCCGGTGGTGCTTTTTCGACAGAACTTTATACGATTTGATTAGACCGAACGCAACTTGAGCAATGAACATTACCCGGCTGAAGTTTAGAAGTTCCGCACATAATCTAGATTCGCCCCCAGCGGTTTCTCGTTTGTTGTCTGCTGGGGAGAAAATAAATTCTCTTTAAAGACTATTAGCGGTGTATTTTTTCGTTTTAATTTAATTTCGAGAACCGTTACGCGGCGAGATTTTATTGTGCGCTATGAATGTAACATTTCGGTATTTATTTTGTAGAATTAAGTTTGATTTTGTCCGTTGTGGACGTCACACTGAACAGGAATGAAATGGTGAATGGTAGATGCGTTAAATCTTTGATGGTGATATTCATAGGCATTCGTAGCCTGAGCTGTGCTGTCTGTAGCTATCATTATATGATAAGTAAACTAGATTAAAAAAAAAACAATAGAACCGGGTTTAAAAAAGAACTTTCGCACCTAAAAGTTTCATCAACATAATTAAAAAAAAATTCATCCTTGGAACAGATGTCAATAATAAACGTTGGATTTTTTTATTTTAATCCTATCCTGCTCAGTGCCGTATTAAGCTAAGATAATCCCACAAAATTATGCTCTTTGAGACTAAAAATAAGCATCAAAATTAGTTCGTCCAGTTAAAAATTATGAGGTAAGAAATATTATTTTTATAGTACAAGGGGCAAACAAGTAGTCTGCGTCTTTCGACGACTAACGACGCCAGTAATCATCCACATTATTGATATGTTCCCCTACACTCCTTCTCCCCTCCAATGGACCATCAACTATTCAAAAACCGCACAAAATGCAGTGGCGTAGCTGGCCATTTACACCGTTGTAAACGAGAAGTACGTCCCTGATCGTGACGGGCCAATTCGGCTGCACCGCAGCATGACAACACACCTTAAACTAAAAAAAATAATATATTTAAATTGGTAAAAAATTATCAAAGCGCTTGAGAAGGTTTAACATATATTTTTTAATAGGATAAGGGGCAGACGGGCAGGTGATAGGTAACCACCGCCGCCCATAAACATCCGCATGACCCGAGTTTATGCAGGCGCGTTGCCGTCCTTTATGGTTCATAACATTATTTTCGTACGCCAGCCGCTATTGATGACGGTAACATATGTATTAACTAGTCCGTAACATCGCTAACCCATGTTATTGTGATGAATGAAAGCTTTTCTTTGTTGGTGTAGATAGAATTTTATACAATAAGTAGAGAACAAAATCTACACAGAGGATATAAACTGTCAACTATAAAATGTCAAATTTGTCAAAATAAAATGTCAACCTCTAATCACCTGATATTAATATTCAAAGTTTTTTTTATTGAATAGGGAGTCAAACAAGAATTCGGAGCCTTTTTACATCTACAGACGCCCATGAACGTTAACATAATTACTATACGTTGCCCTCCTTCGCCCCCCAATGGGCCACCGGCTACTCAAAAACCACATGAAACGCGACACCAAAAATTTCACTTTACGGTGGTATTATGTGAGCGAGAGGTACCTCCCCGGTCGTGCGGGCCCAATTCCGTTGCATGCCATACTGCATCCTTTGCAGTATGGCACTGCCCCTTCTTAAAGTCTGTACGGATATCCGGAAATGTTTTGTCCTTTTGAGGTTATTTTCCTTTTCAAACTTTTCACGTTTTTTGGCCAGAACAGATATAGAAATTTGCCTCATAAAGAACGTAGAACAGGGACCTATCTACAGACAAATATATGAAGGCCGTTAGTTACAATTCGCTTGACGATAAATGTGTGACGGCATAGTTATCAGTTCGCGTCAGTATTGTATGAGCTAGGAATATTTCCCTTGTCACACGTCCGATTGATATTCAATGATGCAATATATCTATACTAATGATATATGGCTGATGAGTTTATTTGAACGCGTTAATCTCAAGAACTACAGGCCCGAATTGAAAAATTCTCCTCGCGTTGAATAGTCCATTTGTCGAGGAAGGTTATAGGCTATATACTATGGCGACGCGACTAACGGGGCCGGACTCAGTAAAATCACGGGGCGAGATTAGTCTACAATGTTTAACTTTTAACGTTTTAGCTCTTAACCTATAAAGCAAGGATTCAATTACATGCAGTGCTAGAGTGACAATGGCAGAATTATTAACGCCCAAACTCCGTCATACGTATCACTTATCCCATAAAACCACCATAAACCAAAGATAAATAGCAATAAACATAAAACGCGTATAATTTATGCCTCCATCGTAAAAACTAAGTAATGTCTTAAAAGGTTAACAAAAAAACGACAAGGTACCGCCTACGCAGCGAAGCAATTAGAAGTGTTCAAAAGACCCCATGTCATGTTAGCGGGTGGTAGCGGGTTAAGATCTAAAAAAATTAAGTTTCACCATTGGATTGATGGGTTGGATATTTGTTTATTTATGTCTCAAGTTTACGCGAATTTTACTCATTACAATAAAACTACTTTTACGGGTTTTATCGTGATTTATTTAATAGTTTAACTAGCCCAATGTTTCAGAAGCTTCACAGAAACCATGGTCACTGGAAAACCGATTGTATATGGCACTGTATTTATTATTAGTAATATATTAGTATTGATTTATTCAATAAGGAACTTAAATATAAAAAGAATCCGTTGTCTAACATCTCTAACACAAGTCCTTATAGTAGTTAACACAGGGCTAAATTAAGGTGGGGTGAGTCCATTTTTCTTTATTTTTCGTAGTATATATTTAAGAGACTAATAAAGAAAATGATTGAAATATTATCAAGTGTGTTAACACCGATGGACAATTTATTTAATTATAAATATGACAGTTAATTAATGCTAAGACATATAGAATGTATAAGATTCTAAAATAGCTAATCTCATTGACATGTCCATATCTCAATCAAAGAACACTCCTGACCGTGAGAAAAGGTAATTAATTATTGACTTTTTCCAACCCCACCACTGGGTGGGAAGGCCTGTCGAAGTGAGATAAGACCAGCCTAATTAAAACGTGGTTCAGTACTTTCGTTAAGTTTTATTCGCGGGATAACAATGTACGTGCGCCTAACTTTTGCCGCCGCAAGTTTTTTTAAGCGCCGCCATGTTTTCTTTTAACTTTGTAAGAGTTGATTTGAAATACGAATTGTTTCGAAATTTTAAATTTCGAATGGTTCTTACTACGAAATCCTACAATTCGAACAGATTTAAAGTTTCGATGCACGTGTATCTTTCAAATGGCATTTAGAATTATAAAAATAATCGACGCATTTTCTTAAAATCTTCATAGAGAGCCATAGAGATGAAATAATTTTTCGTTGCTTAGAAGAAATGTCATAGGTGGCAAGCCTATGTCCACTTCGGGCACATTCCAATCCGGGACAATATAATGAGTACTCAGAATAAATGTTTAATTTAATACCAGTTGCCCGATCTGGGGATCGAACCCAGGACCACACGCGGCCAACGGTCTTAACAGGCGACACCCGCACCGTTACACCCTAACCGTCACGTTGCGAAGTAAAAAGTCTGTACTGTCCCAAAATTGGACATCTTAGTACTTAATTTAATAGTCCATTTTAAAAACTAGATAAAAATTGTGATCAGATGGAACTGTGCCTTTATTCGATTTCTATTCATGTGTTAGCCCCTTTTAATTACAAACTAATCGTTAGTTTCCTCCACCTCCTCGGCTTTGTCCGTTTATAAATGGTTACATTAACAAGGATACACAAAATCTTTCCTCGGAAATCGCTCTAACCCTTACTGAAAACCGCACAAAATATTTTTAGTAAATTTTTAGAAAATCAATCCCATACATTTTGGACATCAGACAGCCTTTGGATGATTTGTTTTATACTATAGATGGACCTCTAGAAAACTGTAGTGCCATGCTGCATGGGAGGGGGTCGTACCATGCATGGTACATGATGCTACATCCCCCTATGCCACGGAATTACGCCGGCACGACCGGGGACGTACCTCTCACTCACGTAATACCGCCATAAAGTGACATCTTCAGTGTCGCGTTTCGTGCGGTCTGTGAGTAGCCGGTGGGCCAATTGGAGGGAAGGAGGAAGGCAACTCATCGGCAAAGTAATTGTGTGCATGTTAATGGGCGTAAAAAGGCTCTGATTGCGCGTTTGCCCCCAATTCTATATGAGAAACGTAAAGATATCTTAACATTTACTGAAATAAAAATCTCCTTTCTACGACGCACATAGCGGGTAGAAGTAAAATGAAAAATAAGTCGAGGATAGTTGTAAGTCACTAGCCGTCCCACTCACACCGCTAGCGTGGGGGTGAGAGGCGTGCACAGACGGAACCGCAATCATATTTTATATATAATCTCACAATTAATGCCTCATTTCCGCTACGAAGTAATTTGTTAGTACTTAAAGACGTGGTATCGATTTTGGAGAAAATATTGCACACTTTAAAGGTTGTTTTTGTGACAAATTTCTCCTTTCCCTCGTATGTGCCACATTTGTGACTACCTTCTGCACGAAACGCGATAGCGTAGCCATCACTCTAAAGGCGCGCCTGGCCAATTTATGTGCAACGCCACGAAAACGCTGCAGTAGAAGTATTACTAATATATTTACTAACATTTTTAAAAGTTACTTTCACAGCAGTGCTACTTACTAGCAGTGCTGTGAAAGTAACTCTACTCATTAGCAGTGCCACGATACCGTAGCAGTGCTACGCTGCCGTAGCGTTGCTACTAAACTCGTAGTAGGTTTATGCACTTGTTCTATCATTTATGTAATTTTCTCCTGTCTAGTCTTCCTAAATGTTCTAAAATAAGTGACTTTGGAAAACATGACTGACCGAAGGTATTTTGTGTGTGTCATAAATATCCAATGACACCCCCACACTCAAATGCACTCTTGATTGTTTTCATCTCCGAGTAAAGCGACGGACAAATGGACATGAAGAACCTTAATAAAAAATTAAAGTCTACAACTTGTCAGGAGATATTTCCTTGACTCCCTACGATGGTTCAAGTCATGTAATGGCGGTGGGGTCACTAGCCTGGGATAAACCCAGACACCTTGGGCGAAGCCATTTGAACCTACGGAGCTGCTCTTTGTACCCTTCTTAAAATGCGAAGAGACTAAGGAGTAGGAAAAGGACGCGCTCTTTGTGCCTCTATTATAATAAGAGGGGAGAAGCGGTAAAAACCAGAAGGTGACTCTTTTATGCACGGGGCACGAGGCGAGGTTGAGAACATAACGCCATTGCACTGTTCCAAAGATAGCGGGGTGTAGGACAACACTTCTGTGGATGTGGTGTCGTCCCCTTAGGGGACACACTACCATCGCCGTGCTCCGATGGTTTAGAGTTCGAAGGCACCTCACCAATGGTGGCACTCGCGGCGGTTTTATTGAGTATTCAGCACTATGATATACTGTGAGCCGCATACACCACTGGACCTCAAAGAGCCGCTGATGGTGCGTTAATACATTTCGTCCCATCAACAAAAAAAGGTATCCTTGGATAGGTATTACAAAAATGTTATTAGTTTTGTTTAGTCACTTTCAGTTGAAATTGCCGTTTAGGATTTATAACGATATAAGGTTTTTATAACAGTTTTTGGTTTTAGTGCACCATTGGGTACTCTCGGTACACAATATGGATGACAAAATTTACTGAGAACGATTTTGTCGTGACGTATTTTCGTTTCACTAATATATACTAGTAATATATAGTTGGATAGATTGCTTCTTTGCTAGAACGCGCTAATCACTAACTGAACTACTAACTAACGAAATAACTGGCCCCGATTTATAGCTTGGAAGCATCAGCTATACCTTCGCGTTTAGTATGTTTACTGAAGTTCTGGTATACATTGACAACTCTTGGATATGCGGAGTTATTGGTAGTGAGTAGCTAAATGTGGATGTACTGGCGCACACCTCTGCCTACCTCTTCGGGAGTAGCAGGCGTGATGGTACTTCTTTGGTTAAATACTGTCTCCGGCTTCCTTGTTACCGTCGTGTTTACTTAAAATTTTACATATTCTTTAGTATAGGGGGAAAACGAGCAATCGTAGCCTTCCTACTGCTACCGATGCCCATAAGCATCAGCACAGTCACTATGCCGATGCGTTGCCCTCCTTATCTCCTTCCCCCGATGGCCCTCCGGTTACCCACAAACCTCACGAATCGCGGCACCGAAGACGCAACTTTACGACGTTATCACGTAATCGAGACGTACCTCTTCGGTCGTGCCGGCCAAATTCAGCCACAATGCAGCATGGCCTTTTATAAAAATACTCGAACGGAATCTAAACTTCAGGTGAAACCTCGTGGTCAGCTAGTCTCGACTAAGATACACCAGTATATTACGGTAGACAGTATATAACTGCGAGAGGAATTCCACTCCGCCCTGTCAGACGGTCCACATTCCCAACCGTAATTAGTTTTATGCTGCACACCCTATATGGCTTGGATTTTAATTAACTTACTGGAGTCATATGCGAGCATATGAAACGGGCCGGTGTGGCAGGTTGGGGTCTGACAAGCACTGGGAGCCTTTTGATAATTGCCGACGCCTATTAGCATCCACAAAGTTTTCCAAATGTGTTGTTCTCTTTTCCCCTCCCCTCCAGTATGCCACAAGATACTCACAAATCGCACACATCGCGCGTAACTGGTCCTTGTAGTGGTATCACGTGACCGTCAATTTATCCAATTAGCTGCGATGCAGTATGGCACTACCACACAAAAAAGTTATTCGCCTTTAAGAACCAACGAAACGTTTAACGAACCTCACTCCTAGATAATTATCAATAATTTTAAAATCCACTGTACTTCAAAAAGAGAACCTAACGGCGCATCCGTTGCCAAGTCTTGGAGATATTTATCAAACGTAACGGCCCGGCCTTGGCATCCGCAGACGATGTATTGTTTAATTTTTAGTTTTATACTCATTCACTTGGCAATGGCTGGCTATCGATTGCTCGGACTAATCTCGCTGCTTGGCTCTGTTGAATCCCTGTACGTATTTATATCGTCATCATTTTAAACGTATCGAATTATATTTTTATTATGAATTCAAATGTAAGTTTATGATAGGTATTTGGTGTTCCGACCAGCGCCAGAAGTTGTGTTTTATGTGTGAAAATATTTATTTTGCTCTGTAGATGAAGATATGTTATTTTAAAACTTTTTGAACTACCAATCTACATCCTCAGCTTTGTAGATTAAAGTTTTTTTTATAGCCAAAGGGGGCGAACAAGCAATGGGAGCGTTTTCATTACTACCCACGCCCATGGACATTCGCATGATTATTACTCTGATGCGTTGCCCTTTTATCACCCCCACTCCAATGGGCCACCGGCTACTCACATACCGCACTATACGCCGTTATCAAGTGTGCGAGAGGTACTTCCCCGGTCGTGCCGGCCCAATTCCGTTGCATAGAATCATGTAGTGTTTTGCACCAGGCATGGCACTACCTCCTCCTGAGGAGCATTGCACAACTTCTTGCTTTCGAACTGTAGCTAATAATTTAAAAAGTTTGTTTGTTTGACATGTCCTACTGATTTATCCTGATGCTTTCGTCAATAAAATTTTCTAAAATTTGGACTTTTGGCATTCAACGTTTTGATAAATTACCACCAGATTCCCAATTTGAATGTATTAGATAGTCGTGGCCCATTAGAGGGGAGAAGAAAGTAGCAACGTATCTGCGTAATAGTTGTGCGGTATTTTGGGGCAGGAACCGCGTGTATTATATGAGACGCAAAGGGTAAACGGATCGTGATGTAAATTGGCAAGAGCGTGCGTTTCGTAGAAAGAGGACACAGCCCATTAAAAACATAAGATTGAAGAGTGTATGTAGTTTTAATAGTGTATGGGGACAAACGACCAATCGAAGCCTTTCAAAGACTACCGACGCCCATGAACATCAACATAATTATGCCGATGCGTTGCCCTCCTGCCCCCCTCAATGGGCCACCGGGCACTCACAAAACGCACGAAACTCGACACTAAAGGTGTCACTCTACGGCGGTATTATGTGAGCGAGTGGTAATTCCCCGGCCGTGTCGATCCAATTCCGTTGCACAGGTGGATGTTGGTACTGCCTCCTCCTATGCATCCTGGCACTATCTAGCTCTGCCTAAAACTCCTGAACGGACTTTAGATTTACTCAAACATACAGACTTTGGGGTGTATATTTTATAATATGTATAGCAGATAAACTAACGAGAAATAGGACTCGCTTGGTGACTACCGATTAAATTCTTCACAGAAATTGCTGGTAACTGGTGTCCATTAATGTCTTCACCCCGTCACCAAGCGCGACAGAAGTCTTACGCATATCGCCTTAAACTGCCTTAGTGTTATCTCTCTAACGTCGTTTGAGCGAGAGGTACCTCCCCGGTGTCAGGCGACGGCCGCAATGGTAGTACCCCCGTACAGATTACTATTAAGAGGCAGTGTAATGGGCATTGTACTTTTTTTTTTTAATATTTTCGTTGTCATTCCTTTTTTATTAATTATTCAAAATTTTCGATATCTTAGGGTTGATTACGTCGTCAGTGGCGTAAAGATGGCTATCAGCCTTTGCCTATATTTTATCATGTTCTTTTCTAGACTGGTAAATGTCAAATATGTCATGTTAAATTATCAAAACAAACCCCACTTATAAAAACTCATAGCTATCAGGCAGTTAAATCATTAGATTAACACTATAATATTGTGATAAGTGATGTTAACTGCCCATTAACGGCATGGGGTTTGATAATGCATTTGCTAATGTCACATTAAAAAAAAAGATAAAATATATGCACAGGCTGACAGCTATTTTTATGTCGGTGATGACGTAATCACGATGAAGTCATAAAGCCTAAGGCCATAGAAAAATTTAAACAATTAATAAAACAGAAACGACAACGGAAAAATCAAAACTGTTCAAATTAGTTTCCTATATTGGTATATATCTGCAAAGTCTTGAATAAAAAATAGGTGTTCAAAAAATTGTACAATGCCCATTGCTCAATTGCACTTTTCGTAATTTTCCGCCTTGGAAAAATCCGGGTCATGAAGCGGCTAAACTATTGTTAACATTAGAAATGATATTAACATATAAATGAGTGCAAATTTTAAATGCTATAGAAGAAATGGGTTAGTTTATAAATGATGCCATAAAACCAAACTGACCGTTTTGAAATATTGGGTTAATTAAACTGGATAAAGGACTGGTTGTGTTGCGTTACTGCTACATTGCATCTTTATCGGTTACGACTGGTGAACTCCATCTTGCTCATGAAATACCGCCATGAAATATTAAGCTCTATATTTCGCGTTTCGTGCCGCTTTTGAGTCCGATCGTGCCCGTTGGGAGGACGGGGTGAAAAGCGGGAACTCAGCAGTAGTGGTGTATTGCAGCGGAACTGGGCTGGCACGACCGGGGAGGTACCTCTAGCTCACCCGACACCGCCGTAAAGTGACATATACTGTATCGCGTTTCGTGCGGTTTGTGAATAGCCGGTGGCCCATTGGGGAGGGATTTGAAAAGGGGGGCAGCGCATCGGCATAGTAATTATGCTGATGTTCACGGGCGTCGGTAGACGTAGCAAGGCTCCGATGCCTCGTTTGTCCCCCTATAATATAAATATAAACGCTATTGTCAATAGAAGCGGAGATACGTAGGTGAAACCGTGGTGAAGTCTAGTGAATTATACACCAGGACGTTTGTACTACACTAGGCATGCCCCGCGGCTTAATAATGTCGGCCTAACAAAACTTTGGCCACGGCGACCTTCTTTGCGAAAACGATCTAACTGCGCATGACATATAGTGCACAAATGTGTGCAGAGGCAATGTGCATTTTCCCTCATTCTTGTATTCCGATGGGACGGCAGTCCGACGCGACCGGAGAGAAATCAGGCGTAGGACCGACGGCTTAACGTGTCCGAGGCGCGGGGGAGTCTCACGGCCAACTTCCTTGTTCTGAAATGTAATCCCAATAACACTTTGATGCGAGCCGGGACTCTAACCGAGGTCCCCGTGTGTAGTAGAACATGCTTATACCACGAGGCGGTCATAACAACACATAAGCCTCATACATGTAAATGAATCGGCGAAAATTCACATTTTCATAATACTTGTAATGATTTTCCTATTGTTCTCGCGTAAGGGGATTCCCAATGAAAGGGGACCTTTTATGTCAGGCCCATAAAGAGTTTGCGGATATTATTTTAATAAACCTCTTATATTTAATATAAGCTTTTAATATAATTTTAATATTACACAAATGAGCTTAAATGATTTTTACATATTCGGAAACCATTTTCTTTAATTTTAAACATAACACGTAGCCACGAAATGCCGGAGGTAAAGGTTATAGCGCCAGTGCTTTGTAGCCGAATTGACATGACCGCGGAGTTACCTCTTGATCATCATCAGCCGCTAATACGACCTGTCTCCTGTTACTCGTGTACCCGGGGTGCAGATGAATAGTCCACCCCCATTAGTCCACCCCTCTAGAACCTTCCAAGCCCATCTGCCACCTTTTCTCCTGAGTGTATGAGCCCATTGCCACTTTAGCGAACTTATTTTTCGGGATTTTGATACACTCATTGAAATAGCATCAATATGAAGGGATGCAATGTTTTGTGATGATTTTTAAGAGGGGAGGGAGGAGCGCCCCGTGAATGACATCTTGTTATTAATAATAATGTCGTCCTAGCCGAATACAGGTCTCTGCGGCCACCTCTCTCTCTCGGCGACTCGAGCCAACTGCGCAGGACATATGACAGTGCACAAGTGTGTGCAGGCACAAGTACACTCCCTGTTCTCTCATTCTCCGAAGGGACGGCAATCCGACAGGACCGGAGAGAAATCGGGCGCAGGACCGACGGCTCAACGTGTCCGAGGGACGGGGTGTAACACCAACAACATGCCGACTTCGGACTTTTTAGAAGTTGAAATGTCCCAACATCACCTTGGTCCAAGCCGGGACACGAACCCAGACTGTGGCTTTATCGCTACACTAGAGGTCCCTCGCGTTGTTAAGACGAATATAACTATTAGCTCACTATTAGCAATTGGGTTACGTAGCTCAGGCTCGGGTCAGGTTTCCATGTCGCGCCGGGATGGGACTCATACTGATGGGATGTCACTTAAAACGACTGAAGGCTCCCGTAGGGGTTTAGTTGGTATTGCTACCCAATAGCCGAATCGAACAGGTCTGGGTTCTACCCGGGCTCCCGGGCTGCGTAAATGCATTCCCCTTCGTAACCAAAAGAAAAAAAAAGGCTCGGGTCAGATAGTAATTTGGAATTGTAACGTTGGTCATGGAAGGATTGGGACCGGATAACTCCCCTGTGGCGGTAGTTTCGCCTGGGTCTTGTAACAAGGGTCAAGCCAGTCGCCGAGGTGATTCTCTATCAGATCTGGGGGGTTACACCTGGGTTCACCTCATCTAGCCAAGGCGGCTGAGTGCTTCCGTAATGTTATAGGCCGTTAGGGTTGTCCCCTTGGGGAGTTCAGAACCTCCCCTCCCCACACTGGTCAGCAACCCACACACGATACGACGTAAAAGCTCGCCTTACGTAAAAAAAAATAGGTCAGGCTGTACCAGGGAATATGAGAATCTACACACATACATTTTCTCGAATTATAGAAATAAATAAACAAATATATCCAAAAAAAACACTCAGGTTCAAAACACATTGTTTTCGTTAGCATGGATACAAATATTACCGACACGACAGCACAAATGAAAATACTATTTATTACATTTTGGTCAGTTGAAATGGAACATTTTTTTTTCACATTTATCTCTTTTAGCCGAATGCACATTACACAATTGTCCGATTGTGCGGTACGCGAGTGAAAAATTAAAAAAATAAAAAGTTACTTGTGATACGAAACGCGAAACTGCCTCAGGGTGCCCGGGACGTTAATTCCAAATTTAATGCAACGTGCATTGTTCGTAGAAAAAAAAAACAAAAAATACCGGATAGGTTCAGGTTTTTGTAGAATACTGGGAGAAAGGAAAAGAAGCCTATAAATGTCTGCTTTTGTGATGCCGTCGCGTCCTCCAATGAGCGATGGGTAACTTTAAAACCGTACGTATCGCGACAGAGACACTCTGTATACCCCTAAACGTGTCTGTCATGTGTTGTGAATATATATTATATTGAGGTGCTTCATTGCATGCAATAACTCTAAAGGCTCGTAATTCCATCCAAGTTTGGGAAAAAAATATGCTTGTTTTCCCAAACTTGGGTGGAATTACGAGTCTTTACGAGTTTCCAGTAGGCCATTGGACAAAGAGGGGTGACACTTTTTAGTAAGAGGTAGTGTCATGCAACGTAGGAGCAGGCAGTGCCATGCATATTACATGATACTACATCCTCCTATGTAACGGAATTGGGCCGGCACGACCTGGGATTTACCTCTCGCTCATTTGATACCGTCGTAAAGAGACATCCTCAGTGTAACGTTTCGTGTGGTTTATGAGTTTGGTGGACCATTGGAGCAGAGGTGAAAAGGAGGGCAACGCATCGGCATAATTATGCTGACTTTCATGGGCGTCGGTAGTCGTTGAAAGGCTCCAATTGCTTGTTTGTCCCCCTATATTATAAAAACAAAAACAAGAAAACACGTCTGAAACTTCATATCTTCCCATCTGCGGGAAAAGAGGGGGGTCTGTCCCCCTATCGTCTCCCTAAACCTGAATACAAAAAAGTCTTCGTAGTCAGTCGAACTGTTGAGGCTGGACTAGCGCCGCCAACCAGTATAAGGTCCCTCCGAAAAAAAAAAACCACGTCTGCACTATAAGTCTGTTTTTGGATCTCACGTTACACGCATGCTCATCTACAAAGAATAATACAAATTTTAAACTGTTCTGAGATACAAATTTTGTAATAATTTCGTCATTCATGGTGCAACCATTGCGAAGCTTATCGCGAACCCATGATTCATGGGCGGAAGTTAACATTATATTTTACTGGCAATCGCTGGCAAACCGCCAAACGCAAATACTTCACCTATACTTACAGGAGCAGCACAATACTATTGATGAACATCTTAGAGCCGATCCAATGAACTGATAAGCAATGCAGTACTAACATATACGCTACCAGCACCACCCCGCGGTTTCGCTCGCGTGACTCCAGCTCATTAACCGTGGCGTCACGGTACACATCTTAAAGCATTTCTCGATAAACTCACCATGTCACACCGGAATAATAACTCAAATCAGATCAGCAGTTCTCGAGATTAACGCGTTCAAACAAAAAAACAAAATCCTTCAGATTCATCGTATCAGTTCCGCATCGGCCCGCGGTTTCACCCGCTTAACTCCGCTCCCATTGGTAGCACTGTCATTGTATGTTATACGTTCCACAAGAATGTACTTACTATAGACACAAGATTTTTTCAAATCGGGTCAGCCAGTTCGTAGAGATTGGCACAGTTTTCTGGATATTAATATAGATATAGAGTGC
>JAFELO010000462.1:165128-190210 GCA_017140195.1 Eumaeus atala
TGTGTATTATTGTTATATATAAGTATTCCTAATAGGCACTGCCGTCAATTTCAGTTCTCCTCACATTGCATTACTGGGCAGATAGCACCGCGTAGCTGTTAGCTTGTTGTATTATAGAATGGGTTTTTTTCTTAATTATTTTTTATTATTATTTAATTTTTAACATTATTATTTTGTTGCCATTGTCTGACGTGGCGGTGGGGCTCAGTAGCCAGGGGTGAACCCAGACACCGTGGGCGAAGCCAATAGAACCGAGGAGGCGGGAGCCCTTTGTACCCCTATTTTAAGCATAGGGTACGAAAGAGCAGGAGGAGGTGCCGCTCTTTTTACCCTATTATAAGAAGTGGGGACAAAATATCAAAATGTGGCGGCGCTTTTGCGCACGGGGCAAGAGACAAGGATGGGAATTTCACCCCGCAGCACTGTCCCAAAGTTGGTGGAGTTGTCCTGTTGTGCGGGACGACCCCATCTGTGGAGATTGCGTCGGTCCCTTAGGGTGCTGACTAGCCGTCGAGGTGCCCTGATGATCTGATATTCCGGTGCACCTCACCAAATGCGACAATGATGGCATTCGCAGTGGATTTTGTATTCGACACTACGATATGCCGCGAACCCCACACACCACTGGGCCCAGGGCCACCCAGGGCCAGTGAAGGCGCAGGAAAGGTAAAAAAATGATTGCTGAATAAAGGCATTTCTGTTTATTGATATGGTCTTACATTTTTATTTGAATCAATCCCACGGGTATCGTTCAGTGTAACTCAATTGCAGGCGTGAAAAAATACGTAACGACATATCTTTGCTAGATGTTCTTGTGAGATGACAAAACAATCGTCAGTTCATGTATTATCTTTAAGGTTCCGTATAAATCGTCGAGATGGCTTTGTTGTATATTTGTATATCGAGAGCCATTTCTCAGGAACGCGTTGATTGATTGAATTCAATACTGAAAAAAATCGCACTACCAAATGTTTTTTTTTTACAGTGAAGCCATTTTATAACTATGACATCCATGCACATCCGCATGATTACTATGCCGATACGTAGGTGGGAAGACGATCTCCGTGCAGTAGCCGGTCCGGGATGGATGCGAGTAGCAGGAGATCGGTCGTCTTGGCGTTCATTGAAAGAGGACTATGTCCAGCAGTGGGCCGATAAGGGTTGACAACGATAAAGATGAGCAACATTCTCGTAAACTTGAGACATCCAAAGTTTCACTTTGTTTTCCCACTAAAGAAAACAGATTCAAAGAATTTCACGAATATTTCCATCAATCCCTTAGGTGTGGTGCCCATTACAAGTCTTTGCGATGATACATATAGATGTCGCTTCTCATACACAATTATTCTCATTCCATGTCGTAAAGGGCTCGAGTAGCGAATGGATTCTAGATTGATCGACAAGTCTTTGATATGTAGATGTTATTTAGATTTGTGTGTACCAGACCGGCTGACGCAGTGGTAACCTGGGACATTAGTGGTAATATCTGTGGACTTGTAATAATGTTTGTTGGCTTATAATAATATCTGTGAACTTGTAACAATATCTGTGGACTTGTAACAATATATGTGGACTTGTAACAATATCTGTGGACTTGTAACAATATCTGTGGACTTGTAATAATGTTTGTTGGCTTATAATAATATCTGTGGACTTGTAACAATATCTGTGGACTTGTAACAATATCTGTGGACTTGTAATAATGTTTGTGGGT
Organism: Eumaeus atala; assembly: GCA_017140195.1. Classification (NCBI taxonomy): domain Eukaryota; kingdom Metazoa; phylum Arthropoda; class Insecta; order Lepidoptera; family Lycaenidae; genus Eumaeus; species Eumaeus atala. Next base: position 166,843 of record JAFELO010000462.1, read on the forward strand.
TTATAACAATATCTGGGGACGTTAATGATAATATATGTGGACTGAGTCTCGGTTGTATCCAGTGTTTTCTATGTTCTGTGTATTTGCGGCGAGCGATCGATAGCAAAAGGGTTTGCGTCGCTCTCATGGTCACGTTGGAATTGTGATTGTGTTATTTATTGCTTCCAGTTCCGTTCCATCATCAGCTGATGATTGACACATTACACTTGTCAATTTTATGCTCTCTGTTTTCGTAATGTTCTCTGACAAATAGGCATTTTATATTTATTGCATGTTTGCAAATACTAGCTGCGTCACGCGGTTTCATCCGCGTATTCCACCCCCAAAAACACCCTCAGGGTTTTTAGTGTTTAATTGTTTCTCAGCGGATGTGTGTATCCTAAAGGAGTCTGCCAAATTTCAAGTTCCTATGTGCTATAGTTTCTGAGATTTCGCGATTTGACAGTGATTTTATTTAATTATTTATTTCGCTTTTATATATTTTTAAACATTGAGTGTGGGACGGCGTCCCACTCGGTATACTGACGCGTTGGCTAATGCAGCGGTGCGCCGCTAGATGTAAGTGGCTCGTGACCGTGTCCTGTGGGGGAGGGACTGTGTCCGGCAGTGGACATCGACCATGATTATGAGCACACATAGGCTGCTCTACTATTTCACATTCAAATATTTCAAATTCCTTCGTATCATATACACGTAAATTCTGCAAAATTTCGATTGAAATAATAAAGTAAATAAAAATTATATATTAGCTCAATAGTTGTTCTATTTTAATTTACATCAGAGGTAACAACTTGTAATAGTATTACTTGATGATTAAGTCGAAACTGGTCGAAATAATTGTGGAAATTGTATTCTTTTTATTGAATAGGCAGCAAACGAGCAATCGGAGCCTTTTCGCGACTACCGACGCCCGTGAACAGCCACATAAATACTCTGCCGATGCGTTGCCCTCCTCCCCCCTCCAATGGGACACCGGCTAGTCAAATACCGAACGGAACGCGACACTGAAGGCGGTATTATGTGAGAGAGTTACCTCCCCGGTCGTGCCGGCCCAATTCCGTTGCATTGGAGGATGCAGTGTCAGGCACTATGCATGGCACTACATCCTCCTATGCAGCAAGTCACTACTTCCTGAAAACTATATGAATCTTATTTATTTATTCAAGTGTTAGCACGAATTTCAATCAAGAAATGACAATACATTCTCGTTTGAAATACAAATCCAAATATCGATCTATGCTTCCTCCTATACTAAACTCTACAATCTCCCACTCTTCCTAGCTTCATTATCACCTCATTTTCGTTATTCTAAATCTTTTTAGCACATCTTTCTTTCTCCCAAGTAATTAATGAGCGACGCCAGGAAAATAAAAGTCAAAGTGTCGTTACTCCGCCTGTCCCTCCCATATTTCTTTTTCACAGTTTGTTGTCTCTTGCATTATACTCTTTAAATAATAATAATTTTGCAAGAGGTAGTGCCATGCTGCATTGCAGAGGAATTGGGCAGACGCTCGCTCAGGTACGCTTGATACCCTCGTAAAGTGACATCTATGGTGTCTCGTTACCCACACTTCATCATTTCTGACTTGACATAAACCACACTAAGCGCGAGAACATAGCCATTGTTTCACAACAAAATAGCATGATAAGGATGTAAGACGGCATATATAATTAATTTCCCGTTGCATAGGATGATCTAGTGTCTTGCACCATGCATGACAACTTGCACCATTATTATTCAAAATATTGTTCTCAAGCTGATGCAATGCCATCCTTTCCTCTAGTGAGTCTATTGTATTTAAACCATCTTTTCTATTATTTTAACGACTCTATCCTTTTATGATGGGGTGTCCTTTTAAGACACGGGGTTTTATAGACCTCAGCGTTCCCTGCTCCAGTCTGAAGGGATACACCATCACTAGTTTCGTCTCGATAAAGTGAGTGACATTATAAACTATATTGTATATAAATGAGAAAAACGAGCAGTTAGCCTATTGTACCCACGTCCATAGAGATCCACATAATTACCATCCAGATGCGATCTTTCCTTCCTCCCCAACGCAATGGGGCCATTTATAGGTTGAGTTAATTTGTTTCATTGGTCACTAGTAACTGACTGCATCAACGATTACTGCTATATCGACATGCTCATCGAAGCTTATGCCATGTCCGCCACTATTGTCCAGAAGTAAGAGTGGCGTGGCATGTAATCCATGATACGTATGTCTGGCGTCGCGCCAGGGCGTAACGAACGCATTGTCGCTGCGTGTACGGTCAGATGCACAAGCTTTAGAGGATTTTAGGGATAATTCAGTTGTGATGCCATTTTGGATGTAAAACTTTGATTTGGGGAGTGGGCTGGCGGATTCGTTGCGAGATCGTTGCGTGGACGGTATGAGTTAGTGGAGACGGAAATAGAGAGAGCGAGCTTTTTTAAAGTTGCTGTTAAGTGTCTGAATATCGTATATTATTCTGTAATTGGTACACTAACAATTATACCTACAGAGTACTGTAGTTCTTAGAGAGTATAGAAATAATGACATAACGGCGACTACAAAAATTGTAGACAAAGAGTCGTTGGGATTTTTATGTTCTTTTAATTATACGTAGGAATTATAGTAGAGCGTTGTTTTTATGGCATAAGGGGAAAAACGGCTGATGACTAACCGCTGATGGACCTTTTGATGACTACCGACGCCCATGGACGTTCGTATGATTGTCACGCAGATGTGTTGCCCACCTATCACCAACCTCACCCCCAATGGGCTACCGGCTATTCACAAACCTCACGAAACGCTTTACGCCGGTATCGAGTGAGCGAGAGGTACCTCCTCGGTCGTGCCGGCCCAATTCCGTTGCATAGGAGGATGTAGTGTCATGCAGTATGCGTGGCCCTGTCTCCTCCTATGCGGCATGACACTACCTCTTATGTATCTGGATTAAGATATACGTGTCTGACCCACCACTCCTCTCCACCGCTGCTACTCCTGTGTCTCCAGGATCCACAGCGGCAACCAATTGCGACCCTCTGATATGATCTCAGGAAGCCCGAGGGAAAAGCCAGAACTGTCTTGGGATCCGCAACGAATTAAATCAGAAGAAAACAGGAGTAGGAAATAATTCCAATTTCCCTCCCTTGTCAGAGCTGGATACAGCACAAGGTTGTAATGTCTTATACTACTAGAGTGAAAGGGAGGGCGACCACGTTAAGCCCGGCTGCTGTACACCACGGAGATGTAGATAAAATTTTAACTGATATTGACGATGCTTTATGATATATACTTTGTTACTATAAGGGGCGTTACTATGATTGTCAGAGGTCAATAACCATAGCGTTATACACCGCCATTATAATATTTATGACTTGTTACATATGTCAAAATTGGCTAATCCTGGTCTGACTATATTATGAAATAGCCGCGAAACTGCTGGACCGATTTGGAAAATTATTTTACCATTCGAATCCTACATTGCTGTGTTGTTTTTTAATATTTTTTTTTGTAAGAGGCAGTAGCATGCTGCATAGGAGGAGGTAGTGCCATGCATGGTGCATGACACTGCATCCACCTATGCAACGGGATTGGGCCGGCACGACTGGGAAGGTACCACTCGCTACCTGTGGTGTCACGTTTCGTACGGTTTGTGAGTAGCGGGTGGCCCGTTGTAAGGGGGGGGACGAAAAAGAAGGCAACGCATCCGCATGATTGTGCTGAAGTTCATGAGCGTCGGTAATCGTTGAAAGGCTTCAATTTCTCGTTTGTCCCCCAATACGAAAGAAAGAAAATCCAGACCGGTCTGCTGTTACATATAAATAAATAATTAAATCAGTGGCACTGTCAGTGACAAGCCATTTTTCTAAATTTCTTTTTATAGCACTGAACGGCTGTCCCAAAGTTATTTTTCTAACCCCACGGGGACAGTGATTCATCATAGACGGAACCCATCCTCTTTTTCTATACCCCGATAACGCGTGAACAAAATATACTTGTTTTTGTATTGTGCCGAGATATGCAAAAAACAATTATCTATTATTGTTACATACTATTGATTTTTTTTTTTCGGAGGGACCTATACTACTGATTGGCGGCGCTTGTCCAGCCTTAACAGTTCGAATGACTACAAGACTTTCGTGTCTTCAGGTTTAGGGGGACAGACCCCCCCCTTTTCCCGCAGATGGGAAGAGACAAACCGGTATATTATTGTGGGCGTTACCCTATGGTGATTATTATTGGGACCGAAAAGGGGGAAACGGTCCTCCTCCCCACACAAGTGGAACGGCGCGCGCACGATGCCGTTTAAGTTGCGATGTCGTGGATAAGGATAACACTATTGATTGCTGGGAAACCATTCTTCGGGATAAAACGTAATTTTCATTTTTATGCAATATTATTATTATACACATTTATGTAGCTGACGACCGGCTGGCTCAGTGGTCATCCAGATGTTTACTATATTCATCATCGTCAGCCGGACGACGTCCACATCTAGACATAGGCCTCTCCCATAGAGCGAAACAGTGACCACATACATGTCTGGCAGAAGGAGTGAAATGTAATGCTTAATGTTCGAAATGTTACGAGAGTAATTTAGTATAGTTATCTCGTGGACGTGGCATGAGCTCGTGCTTCCAAACAATTTTGTCATAAATATTACTTGCATCAGATAATGTAACGCAGTAAGCCCCAGTTGATAGTTCAATACAACGTAGTCAATGTGTTAGGCATTTATATCTCCGTGGTGCACAGCAGCCGGGTTTCACCTGGCTGCCGTCAGTTTTTTGACTGTTCAAGCCATTGCAATCCCCTGCTGTCCCCGCTTGATTGGAGAGGGGAGCTTGAAACACTTATTACTCCTCCTATTTTATAATGATGGAATTCGTTGCGGGTCCCAAGGCATTTTTGGCATTCCCTCGGGCACCCTGCGATCACATTAAGGTACCTCTCGCTCACACATTACAACCAGTGTGACGCGACTTTTACGAGTAGCTGGAGGCCCATTGGTGGGGGATTTAACGAGTAGGGCAACGTATTGGCATAATAATTATGCTGATATTCATGGGCGTCGGTAGTCGTAAAAATTCTTCGATTGGTCGTTTGTCCCCCATAATATTAAAAAGCCTTAGTTGCAGCCTCCACAGTAAAAATTTGTATTTGGATTTAAAATCGCTATCGCTTATGAAACACACATACGAACACCTATGTCCGCTTTATATACCTTTATTTAACCCTAACTGAACCTGAGTACCTCTTGGTCTAGTGGAAGGAAAGTCCAGCAGGTCATGGGGTTTCAGCTTCGAGTGCGGTTTGGACCAAAAGTGTCACTGAAGTGATAACCGTTGTATGGTAAAATATTAGGGGCTCGCGTCAGCAAACATGCTATATGTAGCACACGTGGCAGCACGTAGCCATTTTTTTTTTGAGTAATCTATTTATCGAGGAAGGATATAAGATATATACCGTGATGCTATGCCTAATACCGTGGTGACGTTAGTTGAGTTATATATCGGCACAGAATCATCATTATCAGCCCTTATCAATCCACTGCTGGACTTTAATGATTAAGACGACCGATCTCCTGCCACTCGCATCCATCCTGGACCGGCTACTGTACGGAGATCATCTGCCCACCTGGTGAACATTCGACCAACACTTCGTTCTCGTAAACGCGGCGTCCACTCCAGAGCCTTACTGGCCATCTTTCCATCCTTTTCATCCTGAGTGTGTGACCAGCCCGTTGCCACTTCAGTGAGTTTATTATTCTACACAGAATATCGGGTGGATATCTACCAACCTAAAGACAATAGGCATTATATTTCTGGGAGTTGGCTAAATGCTTCCATCAATGTGTACACCTCACGTTAGCATAACATGTACGTCTGAGGATATATGTTACTGTCCGAAGTGACGTCATAACTGGTAGTATGAATTTGAGAATTTAATTGGTGGAACATTTGTGGAACGGTCGTGGAAATTTCTTGGAACAGTGTTGCAATGATTCTGGATATACTGTGGGACTCTCTCGGAAAATTGTTAAAAATCAATTCGAAGTATTTTTCTTTGTAATAGCAAAAGGGGGCAAACGAGAAGTCGGAGCCTACCGGAGATCTACTGTCGACCATGGACATTTGCATGTTTGCTACGCAGATGCGTTGCCCTCCTATCATCCTCCCCCCTATGGGCCACCGGCTACTCACAAACAGCACGAAATGTGACAGCGACGCTATCACTTTACGCCGGTAACAAGTGAGCGAGAGCGGCCTTCCCCGGTCATGCCGGCGCAATTCCGTTGCATAGGAGGATGTAGTGTTGCATCGTTGCAAGTCCCAACCAGTTAGCTTATCTCTCCGAACTTTTTGATTGGCGAAGATTTTATTACGGAATCATCTCAATTGTTACTGATGCGGACAAATGAACAGCAGCATTGCGGAAGAGTGGGCAACAACAAGATGCCATTGTAGGTTCTGGGTGAACTCTACCCAGAATCTTGGCGTCTTCAGCCTAGGTAGCCCGCTGAGCAATAGTGACGATGCCTTAAAAAGCCTCATGCATTATTAAAAATATAACACAGGCTAACACCTCTTCAAAGTTATTATATAAACTGTATAATGTTGTAAGGGAATATTTTGTATATTAATTATACGAAATATCCTTACAATATCAATGAAAATTCATTATGTTTTAGCATACTTAATGTTACCGTTGAAATTTTAATCTCCAAAATGATACCGTACAGCCAGCAGCGAAAATTCCGGGAAGTTGGATTTTTTTTTTTTTTTGGGAAAGTTGGATTGTGAATATTCAAACGCAATAAAAATATGAAATAATAATACTAGTTTGGATTTTTCAGGGATGTATTGGAAGTCAGAGTAAATTGAAAAGCCCGCTAGCATGATGCCGGCGTAAAGTGACGTCTTAACTTTTGTGCGGTTCGTATATTCGGTGTTCCATGGAAAGGAAGGAAACGTATCGGTAAAATAATTGGGCTGATGGTCATAAGCGTCATAATTCGTAAGGAGGCACCAATTTATCCTCTCCTATACTTAATAAAAAGTCGGTAGTACGCAAGGAAAAAATTACTTAAAGCCCGTGTACAAATATTTTTTTAAACTTTTTACACAATTATTTATTTTTCAATTTACATTTACGACCAGTTTCGACTTATCATCATCAAGTAAACAGATACTTTTGCAAGAAGTAGAAGTAAGTTATATAAAAAATGTTATGGCTTAAGTGTATTGACGCATTTTATGCTTTTAATATTATCTGTGAATATCATTATTCATAGTACTAATAAATATAAATACAATATATAACATAATAGAAATACAATAATTACTCATGATAGAAATAAATGAAATACTTTCATAATTGATGATTATTTTTTTTTGAATATTATTAGTTATTTTTAATAATGACAAATTACAATGTCATACTGATAGATAAATAAATTGAAATATAGGGTTAATGTCAAAAATCATGATCTTGTGTAATTATTGTGTTTCACAAGAAGCGATTATTTTTCCGTTCTTTACTGACCATAGATGAATAATTAGACTCAGAGATAACGTTAAAATCATAAATTATGCCAATATCCTTAAGTCATACCTTCTTATAAAAAAAATTGTGAACCTGTCAATGGTAAGTCGCAACCGGTCGTAAGTGTAAATTGAAAAATAAATAATTGTGGAAAAAATTAAAAAATAATCTCTATTCAAGTGTGAACTAAACTTAAAACCCGTTACATAATACAAATGAAACAATTCAAGTTCCACAATACAAATATTTCAAGCACAATACATACGGATCATTACGTCCTGGTAAAGACCGTGATATTTCCCAGGGCCCGTCAAATTTACGACTTGCACCGATAGCATCTTCGGAACTCTGACGTGAATCATCTTAGAATAATGTCCGGAAAATGAGATAGCATTCACGTTATTCCATGAGAAATGCAATTTTACTGGCGTTTTTTTTTTTGTAACCGACCGTTATTTTTTTAACATTTTTATTTTATTTTTTCCCATCCTAACACAACTTATGCCGTGGAAGCGAATAGAAGTCCTATAAAGCTTCATCGGATTGCTGGAAATACTCGCCGGGAGACGGACATTTTTATTTGTACAATCTTGGCGTTCATCGAGAGAGATCTATGTCCTGCAGTAGACCGGTAAGGGTGGTTGCGAATGATGATGATGGTTTTGTAATATATACTTTTAGTAAGAGGTGGTGTTACGCCTGTATCATGTGAGCGAGAGGTACATACCCGTCCGTGCCGGCCCGATTCGGTTGCATTGGCACTACTCCTTACTAAAAGACAGATACTGCCTCGCCTTCTCCCTGAAGTTCCTTCTTCCTTCCTTTCCCTTAGCAGGAGACTTAACTGGTCGAGGACAAGTGGGGTATATTGCACATAACACAAGCGTTAAATATAAGGATTACTGTCACGTTTTAAGCGATCTCGAGCCTTAATAAAGCTGGGTTTATGTATAGGCATCAGGTAACATAAAGTTTCGTTTTGTTATAATAATGAGGGTATTTTCCCTTCCGACTGTACTTAATACCTTGTACTTAAGACTAGAACTTTACAGTTGAACCCCGTGGATCTAATGTTTTTAACACAAAAACTTTAATAACCCTGAGCTTGTACTTTAAACTTTGTTTATAAATTAACTAATATGTGTTTGTTTCTCGGCCAGTTTATTAAGTAGGGTCAATTTTTTTATCAAAAACAGGTGTGAAGTAAGGACGGTTTCGCGTTTCGTACAGTATATGTGCGACTTCATCGGTGGATTAATGAGAAACCAATTATACATTTTATTAAGTTAGAATAATAAGTTCAAAAAATAGACCAGGCACAAAAATAGTTTATTATTACTTATAACGAAAATACTTTTAAAACCACACATTTAATGGCAGATTAAATTAGCCATTGATAATAATATGTCTGTTTTATCCAAAGAATGTTCATAATACGCATCGTTTTCTCCATCCACGCAATTTATTATCTGTCCATTTATAGTCACCATCCCCTGCTCATAAAACTCATCTTTTTATCCGTCTGCTCGTAGAACGTCACTTTCTATCCATCCACTGCTCATAAAATGCATCTTTTTATCCATCCGCTCATAGAACACCTCTTTTTATCCATCCACTGCTCATAAAACGCATCTTTTAATCCATCCATTCACAGTACACCGCTGCTACCACCACAATACGCACACTTTTATCCGTCCATACATAGTACGCCACGCTTTATCCATTCACCCATAATACGCATCTTTTTATTCGCCCACTGCTCATTTAATTTCAAGCTTCACGTTTATTTCGAGCGGAGAGACCAAACAAATATATTATACAGTAAGTTCATAACACACAACAGATATTAACTTTTATTTATGCAAAATAATTTAATGGCAGTATAAAATGTAACGCTCGAGTACTCACAAAAGTCACGAATCGACGCCATATGACGCCGGAGACCACAGCATAATACGTAGATTATCGTTAGAGATGAAATATAAAACAGGTGAAGGGAATTTAGAGGGATGTAATGGCGGTTTATGTTGGATGATTTAAAGACGGAGAGAATCTAAAAGGTTGTACACGTGTTGGTTTAGATGATACCTTAAAGTCAAAGAGAATGGTTTAATGTGATTGAAAGTCATAGAGAATTAAAATATGGGATAGGAATGTGGCGGTTTGTTTTAGAGTGTCCAAAGTCAAAGAGATTTCTTAAGGTGGTAATTACGTTATTGTGGCGATTTATGTCGAAAATTTAATAAAAAAATGGGATGTGAACGTTTGTTGTAGGTTTATTTATTTGGACATCCACTAGTCATTACTATATATATAATTAAAAGAGATATACACATAGTTAATAAAAGATATACACATAGTTAACAAGTGTAAAATTTACAACTGTTTCAGGCGTTAAAGGTAACGTAAGATCATCAAATTCAATAGAACTTAATAGGCTGAATGCTAAAACTTTGTTTCTTTAGAATGATAATCATAATTTCAAATAGAACTTAATAGGCTGAATGCTAAAACTTTGTTTCTTTAGAATGATAATCATAATTTCAAATAGAACTTAATAGGCTGAATGCTAAAACTTTGTTTCTTTAGAATGATAATCATAATTTTAAATAGAACTTAATAGGCTGAATGCTAAAACTTTGTTTCTTTAGAATGATAATCATAATTTCTAATTCCTTCTTGATAACAATATATCTACTATTTGAATGCGCATTTGTTATTATCCGACATGAGAACAGAACCGAGACCCTGAATGATTAAATAATTTGTTACATCCAAGGCCGCTAGTGAAATTAAATCGACACCTTCAATCAACCGAGTTACATCAGCTAAAATTTGAAATAACAAAACATAGATAACTAAATATAGACCTGATGTAGCATGTTGAAAAAGCCCGAGGCTGTTATGTCATTTCCATAATGAAAAAAAAAAAACAAATCCCACGACGAAATTCGCAAGCGAAATCCAAATTTTAAAGGTTCAATTTTGTAGGTTTTGAAATTATTTTAAAATTTAAACCCCGCTGCACCATACCCGGAGCTTATGCTCCAATTCCTCTCATTAGCAAGAGCTTAGAAGCCGTAACGAGCTTACGTGGCTTAAAATTTTGAATTATTATTTAAGTGATAAGATTCATGACCTGGATAAGGATTCGTTAAGGAACGCTTGTAGTGCCGCAAATCTGGTACAGCTTATTAGGTCTCTCACAACGGTTTTATTTTTAGGAAAAAATACAGAAACATCTTAAGAAACAAGATAAAAAAATTGGTAAATTTTAGTTGCCCAATAAAGATAGCAGGTATTAAATAGAAAAGCCGTGTGTATACTTAATATACACGCGATAGGAGCGTATATTTGGCGTAACAAAATAAAAATCTGTTTAAAATTTTTATCTTTCGCCTTATCCTACGTTTGATGAAATAACGTAACCAGAAAAAAAAACTCAATACGCTGAAAGATTTATTGTGACGCATTAGTAACTTTCTTCGTAAAATGTCAAATATCGAACTTCTGGGTGTCTGTTTACCGTGAAAGTGTGCGTAATGAAAAAAATTACTATCATAATCTTTACGTAACGGGCTAAAAGAAGTATATAACTTCATAAAATTCGATGTAAATCCGTGTTCCACTTAAAGATATATTATTTGACTTTTGAGATAGAGAAGCAAGCCTCAAGCATAAAATATCCAAATCGAAATCCAATAGCCGAGGATTGAATCTAGGAATAAAAATACTCAAGTTTATGATTCAAAAAATATGACGTTCTCCTGAAATGTGAGCACATTCTCAGAAATATATACTTTAATTACTATAATCTAAGAGCATTATTTCATCTTATTTTGCACTGAATACAACAAAGTTGAGCACGTTCCGAGTTAAACGAAGAAATTTACGATCTCCCGCAGATTACATATACATAAGTAAATGTACGTCTGCAACGTCTGCGCTCTGATTTACAATGTAATTCTCTGTGTGTGCAAATACATTAGGTACAGGAGCTTTTAATTATTAAACCGTCTTGAATATAAATGCCTGCACTTTTTCTCCATCTTGCTCGTGATTGCCTATATATTTATTACTTTTATTCCTACGTTGTTTTTTTGTTGTTTGAATTTTTTTACAGGCTTGGTACTTTATTCATTCTCTTAGTTGTTCATATTTTACCACTGTTAACGCATTGTAAAATAAATCATGAAGTCATTAATGAATCATATAAATAGTGACGGGTTTCCTTATACAAGTGGAAAGAAAATAGAACTGGATGCCTAAAAAGATATTACCAAATGCGTACAACACTATCTATATTAAGAAAATATGGCAGAACGAAGTAAACGCGACTTGGAAAACCGAAGTAAATATTCGGTGCTCGTAAAAAAACAGAGCAAGTCGTGTTTTAAACAAAATTATGACTAGAGGATAAAAAATGCAGGCAAACAAGGAAGAAGCCCTTAACTTTAAGACCAGGGGTCTGCATTTAATTATTTAAACTTCTTAAATTCAACTCTTGTTATCTTTTTATTCTCGTTGTATTTATCTAAGGCGTACTTGGAGAATGTTTAGCATCATATTGTGCTTCAGACGTCGAAGAATTTTTTGTGGAATCTTACACAAAGGTTTAAATTCTGTAATATGTAAAATTACTTTTTAAAACACAATTAATCTTTGATATACGAGATGTTACGAAGGAACTTGAATTAAATCAAATTATCAACATAGAGAAATCTATTACAAAGATAAAGAATTATAGGATTAATACGTACTTTTGAAAATTAATTATTTCAATTGTAATGAAACTTCTTAACAGATTTAATGTAAATATACAAAGTTACAAAACGTTAAAAATAGTAATTTCTTGTACCATAATAAATTCTTAGTGTGTTTTTAAATTTATTTAAAAAATTGAAATCTTGTTTTGAGGATTCCCTGCGTTTTAAGGTCCAAGATATATACTTCGGTTTTCATAGTGATGTATATATCTCTGCGGTTGTGTACACGTATGTAAATCTTGTATTGTAAGTGGCTAGAGCAAATTAAACGAAGTTCATTGTATTCGAATGGCCAGAAAGTTCCACTACTTTGTTTTTTTCTAATGTTTATTTCGAGACTATAATAATAAGATGAAGTCAGCCAAGTTTCTTTTATTGATTTCATAAAATATTTTCTAATCGAAAAGCAAATTAAATCACCTATATATATTAAGAGATTAACACTATTTCAAAATTGTCTTAACTTTGGCGGCCAAATATAATCCAAGACTCTAAGATGAGTATGGTAAATAAATAATACTCAGAAAATATTTTTATCTTTCCAACGAAAAACGTATCTCTTTCGGACATCACAATCGCAAAATTGGTGAAACACATAAGACAATAGAAATTGGTGGCACAATAGCGGTGTAGAATTATGGATTTGATGGGAACAATGCAGAATTGTTTCTACATTAATGACATGCCCCCAATAATGACGGGACGTTTAGCAATTAAAAATAAAAGGCAGATGGAATGAACGCCACACACCAAGCAATTAGCGAGAGCGTGCCAAATGTCGCGTCGTTGGACTGTCTGTGGATGTGGTGTCAGTGAGGAGTGGAGGCGATGAAAAAACCGAACATAGGACGTTCAATAGCCCGTTAAGCTACCGCAAACTTGCGGGCCAGTCCTAAATTAAGAGGCCATGTTTCGCCCCCGAAGGCCATCGCACTGGTTGAAGACTTTTGTCTCCAAGCTCTGTGGTATGACGTGAGAATGTGACGAAGCTTCCGGAATTTTCAAAAAAATCCGAACGACCGTTCACCAGATGGGAAGACGATTTTCGTGCAGTAGCCCGTCCGGGATGAATGCGACTAGCAGGAGATCGGCCGTCTCGGCATTACTTGAAAGAGGCCTATGTCCAGCAGTCCGATAAGGGCCGATGTGCCGTATCATGCGGTTTGTGAATAGCCGGCTGGCCAATAGAGAAGATAAGGAGTGCAGCGTATCTATGTGAACCTATAGTATAAAAGATTATGACAAGTGATCGTAGACAACTAAAAGTAAATGCAGAGCCCGTGGATTGGCTTGATACATCTTTACTAATATTGTAAAGCTAAAGAGTTTTTTTGAACGATCTCACAAACTACATATCCGATTAAAAAAAACAGTGTTGAATGGTCAATTTATCGAGGAAGTCTATTCGTCCCATCAAGCTACGACAAAAGGAGATCCGATACTCGAGTTACGCGGATGAATCCATCCATCCATTCATCCCATCCATCCATTTTGTAAAATACGGAAAAATAACAGAACTTACATATCGGTATTAAAATTTATCCTGGATCCTTATCCAGGATAATTTTCAAATGAAGTTATCTGCACTGGATGATGGATTATTTGCAGAACGATGGGCAGAAATTATATATCAGGTATGGGAATAGATGGCCTCACCACTCGCACTCTGTGTCATAAAATAATTGACGCAAAGACGCCATTACACATCTACTTGGACCGCAATTAAGTCAGGGTGTATTCACGGCCTATACGGCTTACAAAAATCCTTATTGCTAAGGGTTAGAGTCCATTATTGTATAATTATGTTTCCCCACCAGGAGATGGGTGTTACGGCCATTATTTTAATCATTGTTTAGCTTTTGTTTGATTTGTTTTGTAAATTACCTTTTTTTTTTTTGACGTTTGGTAATTTTTTTATGCGGACAGTTATTTTCATTATACCAAATTTTTCCAGATTAGATTATTAGACTTTTGGACATTTGAGAGATGAAGTAGCTCTTCTGACTTTTATGGGAGCCGCAACTATTATAATAGTAGCACAGTCCTACTCGTCTTATTGTCAGTATCAAACTGACTTGGAGGCGTACAAGAAACTTTTTTATCGGATAATTGATTAATATTTCTGTTTAGGGCTAAGTGTAATAAAGCAGCATTATGACGGCCTAAAATTTTTTTTACGTCAGAACGTTTACCTGAGTAGCGTTGCTGATCTTATCTTCGTACTTTCGCGGTGAAATTTCTACTTACCTGAAAATGAAAAACGACAGTGAATGTATGAAATCAATCTAACTTCAAACTTTGTTGCAATCATGAGTACAAAGTAGTTAGTTGTAAGTACCACCAAATTATAAGTAGGTATATAGCCGTTGTCGTGCCGTTGTCGTCCATTTAAGGTAATGCTGATCACGTGGATTGGCAATCGCAGATTAGGTTTCCGACCGTTTTATGCTGCATATCGCCGATCTGATTGATGGTACTGCCGTCACTCGGCGCGACCGCCGTCCGGAAAACGAATTGTTGGTCGACCGTTCACCAGGTGAGACGACGATCTCCGTGCATTAGCCGGTCCGGGATGGATGCGAGTAGCAGGAGATCGGTCGTCTTGGCGTTCATTGATAGGCCTATATCCAGTGGACCGATGAGGGCTGGTAATGATGATATGACGATTAAGACGTTCCCTGTTATATGGGTGACTACTCACACACTAGACTGTAATATATCTATTGCAAATTAAGAAAATAGTCCAGTATTTGCGTAATAAATTTTGAAGTTTACACATTAATCCATAAAAAAAAGACTATTAACACAACAAGAACATTGTAAAATTAATTATTTTCCCTTTTAAACGTTGAAACAAAACTCACAATCGAAATTAATCAGATTACCACTTTTTTTTTCTTTCACTTTAATTTACCAAACCGCACCCAAATACAAGCGAATTTCGGTAATCGTAAGACTTAATTCGGCGTTAAAACCTGAATTTTGATTAAGAGTTAATTGTATCCTTAAATTAGGGCTGGGAAAGGATGCGTAAATAAGCAATCTCAATGAGGTAATCCCGGGGGATTAGTCGAATAGCTAATTCGCTTTTCAATTTACCGTTTCATCGGAATTTATTGCGTGTACTGTAATTCGTAATTGTAACATGTCAATTGTTTCTTTTTTTGTTGATTGTTTGGTACGTTTTTGTTAGCAGTTTTAACAGACTTCATCATTCTTGTTATCTCAGAGGTAGTGTCATACTGCATATCAGCGGAATCGGGCCGGTACGACCGGGGAGGTGAAGTGACATCTACGGTGTCGCGTTTCGTGCGGATTGTGAAAAGCCGATGGCCCATGGGGGAGGTGTAAAGGAGCCCATGGGCACAGCAATTGTGCTGATGTTCATTGCCATCGGTAGTCGTAGAAATTCTCCGATTTCTCGTTTATCCCATTATTGTATGAAAAAATTTTTTTTTTGTAATTTAAAATTGTTTATTTGTCTTCTTATTAAAATTAGTATATGGCACGGCTGGGGAGGTACCTCTCACTCATATGTTATCGCATTAAAAGTGATAACCATACTGAATTTTTGTGTGATTCGAAAGGGTGAAAGTGGGCCTGTAACTACGCGTTTACTTATTGATGTCTTAAGTTTATGCGAATGCTAGTCATTACAATAAAACTACTTTTACGGATTTTATCGTCCCCACCCCTCAAATGGACCTCCGGCCATTCGAAATCAGCACGAAACGCGATAGTATAGCTGTCTCTTTACGTCGGTGTCATGTGAGCGGGAGGTATAACCCCCAGTCGTGCCGGTCCGTTTCGGATGCATTGCAGCTGATCCTGGCTGACAGGAGTAACGGCGGCGGGAACGTGCGGTGGGCCAAGCCCGTTAAAAAAGACAGCCTTGTCGGGATGGTACCTGAGGGGAATTCCAAACGTTAAAAGAAAGAGAAACAACATTTGTCACACTGTGAAAAATACCGTCAGCGGAAATCTACAAAACAATGGTAAGCAATTTACATGACATGAATTTCACACATTTTGCTACAGGCTATTGTATTGTGAATTTTTTATATCGGAAGAACAACAATCATAGCGTAATCTAATTAAACCTCTGAAGCATTGACAAATTTTGATGAATATTTATATTTTTTTGTTGGTTGGAAGTAGTAATAAATTGTGTACTTCGAAACGATTAAAAAAATAATCGACACCATTTTTTTTTAATATCGTTCGATTGAAAAATTCGGTGTAAATTATTTTTGTTTGTTACGAAATTGATCTAGTTTTATGAAGTGACGTAACATTTTTTTAATTATTAAATATAATTAAAATGTTGATTGTTTCGGCATTGATGTTTTGATGTTCTGTACACTTTTTTATAGAATAGGGGGGGGGGGCGAACGAGACATCGGAGCCTTTTTACGACGACACAAAATTACTATGTCGATGCTTTGCCCTCATCTGCCCCCCCCCCAATGGGCCACCTGCTACTCATAAACCGCACGAAACACGACACTAAAGATGTCACTTTACAGCGGTATTATGTATGCGAGAGCTACCTCCCCGGTCGTGCCGGCCCAATTCCGTTGCATATGAGGATGTAGTGTCATACAGTATGTGTGGCACTATCTCCTATGCAGCATGGCACAACTGATAACAAATTTATCAGGAAGTCTCTGAGACTGTAACTCCTAAGCTAGAAATCGGGCAGGTGGTTTCCTGTTAGGGTGCAGATATCCGCTGAGAATTTTACGAACCTCCACCCCTAGGGTTACGTTTTTGGGGGCGAGGCGAACCCGTGCGACGCTGCTAGTAACCATTAAAGTGTTAGTTGGTAAGACAAGTATAAAATTTCGCACTTATATTAAATAATATATAGTATATAATTTGGCAAGAGGTAGTGCCATGCTACATTGCAGCTGAATTGGGTAAGCACGACCGGGGAGGTTCCACTCGCTCACATGACTCCGCAGTAAATCAATACCTACGTTGTCGAAATTAGTGCGGTTTGTGGTTAACCAGTGAGATTAGCTACTTGAGAAAAAAGGGGGGCAACTCATCTGCATGAGAAGTAATGCGCATGTCTATGGGCGTCGTTAGTAAAGCAACTACTCGTTTGTCCCCTTATACTTTAACAAAAATATTTATGAACATTCTGTGAAAACGAATATTAAATACGCGAAATTACGTACATAGGACCCATTGACATACAACCCTAAGAACAGACAAGCGATACAGACAGATCTTAAAAAAAGCGTAAATAAGGTCATTTACCCCAAAAAACACCCCTAATATGGATTGTTTTTTAAAAGCATTCACTGTCCGAACATTCGGAACGTGACCGTAATTAGGGTTGTCCAAACTAAACAATAGCCGTATTATTTTAAATTACAAAATATAAACCTTATTTTTATTTGTACAAAGTTTAAATCGGACCGACCTTTATCCCATTGTGATAATAGAGGGGGCAGGGAGGGGATTGGCCTAGATGAGGAAAACAAACATGACAGTAACAGCAAATAGTACTTTCTTTGCAACCATTTTTCTTGAAATAATACAGAGCGCTCTGTTTTGCCTATGGTCCAAGTGACAGATAGTAACGTGGGCAATGACTGTTGCGGGGTGGAATATTCATCATCTACTGGCATCATACCGCGGTTTCACCCGCGTAGCTCAGACCTTTTTTGTTGTTGTAGCGTCATTTTATATATACTATAGCCTTCGTGGGTAAAAGGATTATTCGACACAAAAAAAAATTTACCTGAAATTAGTGCGTTCAAACAGACTAACTCTTTAGCTTTAAATATATATAGACCTACGGCAAAGAGTATTCAAAGCTTCATTCGTTGAAGTGAAAAACACCATATGACTCCATTACACTATATGTATTGAGTATGTTGTAAACACGCGATAGTATAGCACACTTCACGGCCGTATAGTGTGAGCTAAATAATGTCTTGGCAAATACATTGTTAACATTCAACTATTTTTTCATACTATTTCTACGCGGATTGGCCAAGAAGCTTATTATTCTAGTTTTTTCAATACTTTTATGGTCGCACACGCGATATAATTAAAACGTAACAAAATAAGCGAGCAACTGGATCCTTGTGGTGAATATCCACCCACTGGCGTCCGCATGGTAAATGGTTATACCTTCTTTACACCGTCCCCCTAATGGGCCACCAGATAGTCACAAAACGCACGACACGCAAGAGAATATCTGTCACATTTAAGCGATACCGTGAGAGCGAGAGGTTCCTCCCCAGTCACGCCAGCCTGGCTCGGCTGCAATGAACCAATGTTTTTAGAGAGTGTGTCAGTATGTAGATGCGTTCTTCTTATAGCAAAAGAGGGCAAACGGAAAATCGGAGCCTTTGGATCACTACCGACGCCCATATATTCGCATGATTGTTACGCAGATACATTGCGCTGATATCATCCCCCACCAATGGGCCACACGCTGCTTATAATAGACGCTGCTTCGTTACGCCAGTATCAAGTGAGCGAGAGGTACTCCCCCCGTCGTGCCTGGTTAATTCCGTTGCACAGGAGGTTGTATCATGCACCGTGCATGGCACTACCTCTTTCTAAAAAAAAGTAGGATTGCAAATGTAGATTTATTTCCCGCTGCAACATTAAACTTTTATTATGTATGATATTTGATGAAGTATATTGTTACTTCTTGATGTGAAATTCATATTGTCATTGAAATAAATCATAAACTTTTTATACTATTTAACTAGTTATACGAGTATCTCACACTGCTTATTATATTTTGGCACAACAACCGGAACGGCTTCATCCCATCTCATCTTAACGTATGAGGATTTCACCGCTAACGCCTATGACTTGTCCCACGTCGCTCGCTTCTATAAAACATAATAATACATCATATTTATCTACGCGGTCGGCCTAACTTAGAACCCTAATGGCGTATACGTTTTTATTTCGGGAGGGTTATGGTGAAAGATGGACGAAGGTACTTGGGGTTTTACGACGGTCCACCGCCCACGTACAACTAACAGGTGCATTGCACGTTGAACAGGCGTGACTGAACTATTGTAGTCAATTTGAAACTTTTTTCTGTGGCCCACTGGATATAAGGAGGCAAAAAAGGCAAGGTCTACGTAACAATGATGTACTAATAACTCTCAGTATCTCAGATCTTTTATCCTTGGCAAATAATTGTATGTATGTATGTATGTATGTGTGTATGTATGTATGTATGTGTGTGTATGTATGTATGTATGTGTGTGTATATATGTATGTATGTATGTATGTATGTATGTATGTATGTATGTATGTATGTATGTATGTATATATGTATGTAAGTGTGTATGTCTGTAGCTTTGTTTGTTTGTTCACATGTATTTGGTTTACAGCCGCGGGTTTAAGCCCAGGGCCCGTAGTAGAATTTTCTATACGCTATTAATCCAGTTCTGCTATTGCATGCAATGCTTACTAAAGTAAAGTACCACAATACCCATCATAATTTGGACACACCGGACGTTGCTTAACGTTAATACCTACTACATACATAATAGTATTTTCGACAGTAAAAATTGACAGTAAATAAATTAGCAGTACTTGATTGAAAGTTCAGAGTTCCAGTTAATTGAACAGTTAACGTTTGACAGTTAAATGTGTCGAGTTAAATTTTAACAACGAACCGACGATTTGGAGATGATATGTGGCGGTTTTCGTTAACTCTCATTTTAACCTGTGCGTTTCGAGTTGGGAAATTGAATCCGAATATGACCTCATGTTCTATGTGAGCCTGGTAGAATATGCAATTTGCGTAGCCGAATTTCGGTTTCGGCGGCCACCTGTACAGAGACCAACCAAGTCCATTGGACATGCTATGGTCAGGTGTTTACGCAGATACAAGTGCACTCACTGTTGCCTCGTCCCCTTGTCCCGGTGGGAGGGCAATCCGGGACGGCCGGGCAAAATCAGGCGCAGGATCGATTGCTTAACTTTCTGACTTCGTACTTTGATAAGAAATTAAAAATCCCAATAACACTTTGGTCCGACCCGGTACTCGAAACCGGGGCCTCAAGGCTGTGGTTAAACATAATTTCCATTGATATAACAGAACTTCCCATCAGGTTCAACCTGAACGCTCGTCTCATAAAATAATAACTTTTTTTCTCTTTTTTACGTAAATATAGCTCACTAACGCTCACTAACGTAATTTCTTTTCAGTTATGCTAGTTTACCATTAAAAAAATATCGACTTTTAAAAATATTTTACTACAAAATATATTTCGGAAGTGATTAAAATGATTAATCCCCGAACACTCTTTTCAAGCACAATTACGAAAATCTTAACCTTTTTAAAACGCGAATATTCCAGAGGTTATTTCGCTCGCCTCCATTTTACGTTTCGTAACGGTAAATTTGTATAACAAAGGCTGGGTTTCGTGGAATTTTGTGCTTGCGAATGCTCGCGGTTTTACTCTCGTGTAATCCAAAAGGAAGTTTTGTGTTTACCCGAATGTGATAGAATGGAGTAATGCATTCGAGCTTATGTGTGAGTATATATATGTTTGAGATGTCGTTAGGCTCCTTTTGACAACGGTAAATTTAAATTTTCAACTGTTTGGTTTTTTCTTTTAACTAAAACCTTTTGCATTTATAACATTACTAACGTCACTATTAAGACGCTTGCATTAGATCAATATTCATCATTATTTTACTCTACCTCTTGGTGAACGCAGGTACAACCAGGACGTAGAAATAAGAAAAAAAATGAAGAGTCTCTTTCGGCCGGAATGCGAGTACAAAAATAATTGTATAACAATCTCCATTCCCTAATTTAATTTATATTAATAATAATATTTTTTGTGGCATAAGGGGACAAATGAGAAATAGGAGCCCCTTGATGACTACTGACGCCCGACATTCAAAAGATTATCACGCAGATACGTTACCTTCCTGTTGGCCACCAGCTAACTAAATAATACAATTTATAATAGGTGTTACAAGTTATGTTTATATAATCTTGTCTGCCTCGTTGTCCAGCCCACGAGGCAAACAAGTCAACGGTAAGCATGTTCAACCACAGTCCTGGGTTTTTTTTTTCGTAGGGACCTAAACTGATTGGCGGCGCTTGTCCAGCCTTAACAGTTCGAATGACTACGGAAGACTTTTTGTCTTCAGGTTTAGGGACACAATAGGGGGACAGACCCCCCTCTTTTTCCGCAGATGGGAATAGACAAACCGCACAGTCCTGTAGTCGAGTCCCAGGACCAGTGTATTATTCGCGTATTCCAATTAATAACAAATGTCCGAAGCCAGGAAGTTGGAGGTGTTTCACGCCAGTACCTTTGGGAACAGGATACCTACTTACAACCTTATAGTAGGCAGAGGGAACGGAGTGCCTCATATCATTATCCTAACACACCTGCCTTGTCTCATCCACTGGGCTTATTAGCCCATAATAAAAAGGATACTATTATTTCCTGATAAGCTTAGCTAGTCAAGAGGGGTGAATAAATAAAATATAAAGACACGTTTTCGTACAGAATTATCCCACGGGGATGAAATTACGATCCACCCCCGTCATAAGACCGAAGTGTTAACACCGGGGATGGAATTGCCAGTTGGAACCGTCACGGAGTCATAATTTTTATTACGCCACTAAAGAGTTGGTTTAATTTTTTGCACAAAAAATTAATTACGAGCGTATTGTTGGAATGAAATTATTATCTCGTCGGTAGAAATGTGAAGTTAATTTGTTACAACTACCATGTCGCGTTTCGTAAAACCTAATTATGTGTACGAGTGTTGGCATTGCTTACAGGATGAACCAAACGGAGTATTTTAGTAAGAGGTAGTGTCATTCAGCGTTGCAGACCAATTGAGCACACATGACCGATGAGGTACCTCTTGCTCACATGATACCGCTATGTGACAGTTACAATGTCGCGCTCTGTGTCTTGAGCAGCCGGTGGCCCATTGGCTGGGAGGATAAAGGAGGGTCACGCATCTATATGAAAATTATTCGAATGCCTATGGGCGTCACTAAACGTTACGTCTCACATCGCCCGTTTGCCTTTTAGTATAAAAAATAAGTAACTTTTCTTCCCATCCGAAAAGGTAATAAAATAGCAGATTATATTAAGTACCGACACCCATAAACATCCGCGCAATTGGTATACCGATTTGTTGCCCCCGTCCCCTAATGGGCCACCACGCTGGCACTTCACGGTGGTATCATGAAAATGCTAGGGAAATTCCCGGCCGTGTCCGGTCAATATCGTTACTTAAAAAGCCTCACTCTGATCAACATACAGGTAAACAACTTGAAACACATTTTCAGAGCTTGTGTCGAGTCACTCGTGGTTCAGCGGTTGTTTAACTGATAGACGACGTCCGTTCGAGTAATGGGGGGGTTGCCTGATATATGGGAGTGAGTATGGGAAAGACATTGCATAGTACCAGCCGTGGTTTGAGGCGGCAGAGGGTATTCAGGTAATATTTGTCTTTTTTTCTCCGCTCTAAGCTGACTGAAGTGTCCAGTGCAGCTTCATGGGTTAGTATAAGACACGTCGGGCGACTGTGTAGGTGAGACCACATTCGAAAGGGGGGACACACCATCTCCTTTCCCGCAGATGAGAAGGATGCATCCCGATAGTTATTTATTACTTGCTAAAGTAACTGTTATTATCTTGGCCGAGGGGACCTTATCACCTCGCCTCTCTCTCTCTAACGAGGGGGGGGGGCAGCTCACGCGCGGTAGCCTTGCATTATAAATGAGCGCTGAAATAACTAGTTGAGATATGTTTCTAGAATATTCCTTAAGTAGGCGGAGAAAAGAGAAGTTACCTTCTTATTAAAAATTTCACACAGCACACGTTCACACCTGTTGGCTTTTGTTTATAAAGATGTTTATACAATAGTCTTTGTTATGGACTGAATGTTTTAGTGCTCCATTCCAAGCGGGGCGCCCAGACTATATTACACGAGTGTGTGCGTACACAAGTGTGTGCGTGCACAAGAGTGTGCGTACACAAGTGTGTGCGTGCACAAGAGTGTGCGTACACAAGTGTGTGCGTGCACAAGTGTGTG
>JAFELO010000462.1:190229-203917 GCA_017140195.1 Eumaeus atala
GTGTGTGCGTGCACAAGTGTGTGCGTGCACAAGTGTGTGCGTACACAAGTGTGTGCGTGTACAAGTGTGTGCGTACACAAGTGTGTGCGTACACAAGTGTGTGCGTGCACAAGTGTGTGCGTACACAAGTGTCCATTGTTCCCTATTCCGACGGGACGTCGACGTGTCATCACGGATGTGTGTAGAAATCGAGAAAACCTAGTGGCGCTTTTTGGTCCGACCTGGAATACGGACTTGGGACATTTACCCATTAACTTGTTTTGGATATAACAAAAAAAAGATGGACAATTTGCGAAATGGCTGTGTCACAACCAGCGTTTATTATAAAACGTAGACCCCAAAAGTTTTCTGTCTGAATGTTATCGATTTTTTTTTTCAAAAAGTACCATTATTATTACTATAAATTGAAATGAATTGTCAATAAGCGACAAATTGCACTTAAGTACAGAAAAAAAACTAATTATACTTCTTTTTGGCGTCTTCGGGAAAAATAATGAGAGTATTTTTTACGATGCGTGCGTATACCATCACGAAAAAACAACACCCTGAAATTAGGGTCAATTCATACTAGCGCAGAGTCGTAGCGCATCGAAGCGTCAATCCGAAACTTAATATAGCAAATTCACCCTTATTTCCACAATGTAATGCACAAATTTCTTCCAAGGAAAAAAAAAGACGCGCGAATTCACGCGCATTCGAGGGAATTCGCGCGCCTGCACGCGAGCAACTCTGATTGGTGCGCGCGCATTAGGCAAGGCGCAAGCGGCTATTAGGCGAACTACGCGCCGTCTGGTCAGTCGGCAATCGGAATCGGACGGAAACTGTCTTGTCTCGAAGTGAAACACAATGGAAAACGACGAGAAATTAATTTATTTGGTCCAAAAATTCAACTGGCAACTGGTGTCCATCACTAATGCCACTAAAAAGCACGCATTCTCGCGCTAATTCATGTGAATACGCGCGCATTCGTGCGACTTCGCTTTGATTGTGAGGAATTTGACGCTTCGATGCGCTTCGACTCTCCGCTAGTATGAATTGACCCTTAGCCATAGTCAGCATTTTAATTCTACAAAAGTTACTAATCAATAGTAATAAAACTTTCGCTGTATTACATACATTGCTTCACTTTTGTTAGTGCCGCTTTTTCAACAAACGTAAAATAAGGCGAAAGATACAATTTTTAAAAAGATATTTATCTCGTTACGCCCAAGAAATATAACTTCTAACGCGTGTACACAAGTAAACACACAATTTTTTTGATAGACAACCTTGTCTATATGTTTTACGTATACCTGGTTTGAAGGGTAAACGTGGCATACATTACTAACATTTGTCCTTCAAGCAAATAAAGTGAAAGGGCAAAATATCTTACTTACTTGCCTTATGTACTGGTAATGATGGACCTCGTTCATAAGAAATAATAAGAGCAAACATGTCCCTTTCACAAATATTTAGCTAAAGTACCCTTATATGTTTTGCTCCTACTATTCCCCAGGCGTTTATTTATTTTCGTTTCGTTCTTTCCTTTTAGCTTTTATTATTGTATATGAGTATTGAGTGGAGGAGATGCAACGCCTTGCGAAGCCGACATTGCGATAGGTAGGGTAAAATCGCCTTGGATTTTCGTCTATTTTTTTTAAGAAGACCCCAATGCCAAATGAGCAGTTCGTTTGCATGATCACGTGGTTCTGTAGCCGCATACAGAACCACGTGTACCACGAATATCTGTAATTTATTTTATAGCATGAGGAGACAAACGAGAAATCGCAACCTTTTGAGGAATACCGACGCCAATGGACATTCGCATGATTGTTACGCAGATGTACTGCCCTCCAATCACCCCGCCCCCTAATGGGACACCGGCTATAAACAGAACGAAACGCGACAGCGACGCCGTCACTTTACGCCGGTATCAAATGAGCGGGAGGTACTTCCCCGGTCGTGCCGGCCATATCCGCCGCACAGGAGGATGTAGTGTCATTCACCGTACATGGCACAACCTCCTAACGTAAATAACAGCCAATTAAAAACAAAAAGTAATATTATATTCTACCCAGTGTCACTCGTTGTCAAGACACTCAGAAAATATACAACATGAAATCAAAATCGAACAAACAAATCCTATCTCCGGTTTTGTTTACTTATTTAGTATTTGGAATAGTTTCAAAGATTCCCCGCATCCGCAGTGCAGGGCCATACATACATTCCCAAGGATTCGGGAAGAATTTCTCAATTGGTAACGCTCGGTCGTGTCACCGACTTGGAATTAACTTGAAAGCCTTCAGATGTAGGCACTCGAATTAACTCCAAAGATTGAAGTTGGATCTCCGAATTCATCCGGGAAAAGTTGAATTGGTATTTTATAGACTCCGCGGGGCGATATCTTCGGCGGAATAATTATCGATATTCCGTTTAACTTTGCGCCACGACATCTAAGTGACTGGATACCGTGATGTAGCTTAACGGGTAGTTTACTTACCGTGATGTAGTTTAACTTACACAAGTTGAAACTAATTACGAGTACTTTGCTTTTATCGAAGAGATAGGAAAACATAAAAATATATCATCAGCATCATCATTATCAGCCCTTATCGGTCCACTGCTGGACATAGGCCTCTCTCAATGAACGCCAAGATGTCCGATCTCATGACCCTCGCATCCATCCCAAACCAGCTACTGTACGGAGATCGTCTTCCCACCTGGTGAACGGTCAACCAACAATTCGTTTTCTTAAACGCGGCCTCCACTCCAGAACCTTACTGGCCCATCAGCCATCTGTTCTTCTGAGTGTGTGACCAGCCCGTTGCCACTTCAGCGAGATTATTCGTCACGTGACATCGGATACTTTAGTTCTCTGCTTTATGACTTCGTTGCGAATTGTACCGAACAAAGAGACATAACCTACGTTTAAACCGAAATTTAAAACAATAATAATAATTTGCCCAGGACGAAGGATCCCCATCTCATTACATCTCATTTGGGCTCAGAAGGCAAACGAGTAATTTAAGCTTTTTGATAAACACCGAAGACCATAGGCATTATTGTCATACAGGTACTTTACCCTACTTTCTTACTTCCCACCAATGGACCATCGGCGGCTCACAAACCTCACGTAACGCGACTGCATATCAGCCGGTCAGGTTGTCCTGTAGTGCTGGGCAACCCCATCTGTGGAGGTGGAGTTGGTCCCTTAGGGGGGTGGCCAGTGTCGAGTTGACCTGATAATTGTTATTCCGGGGCACATCACCAAGAGCGGCACAGATGGCACGCGCGGTGGTTTTTGTGGGTATACGGCGTTGTAATGTGCCGCGAGTCACAGAACTTGGCAACTTCAATATTCATGGCAAGCGCGAGATGCAATAAAATTAAACGGTTAGGTACCCTAGATCATCCTGGATCTCTTTTGTACTTATCGGAAACGAAATCCAATACAAATATGATACAAGTACTCTTATCGTACACTTAAAAACAGAATACAAAGAAGAAAAGAATACATTTTACACCGCAAAAGAAAAAAAAGTACTTCACGTGTGTTATCCCCGCAGAGGTAGGCAGACGTGTGCTAGTACGTCCACAACTCGTAAGTCCAGTAGATGTACTAGCACACCCACGATTAGCCAAGGTACTGAGGCCCATAGCCCCCAAATCAAATATCTGGGGTCACCCTTGATGGAGGGTGGACCTTCGGCCCACACTTCGCTATGGTGGAAGGTCGTTAAGGCGGCGAGTGCGCTGCGCAGACTCCTCCCGAACCTCGGCTGCCTTGCGCCCGGTTCTCGAGCGGTGGATGCGCCTTAGGCGAAAACCCCTCACCTTCCGTCTGACTCAGGTGCTCACCGCGCATGGTTCCTTCGGTGAGTATCTGTGTAGGACGGTCCACATCTGACGATTCGTCGTCATTATTGTGGCGCGGCGGTGGACTCGGCCCAACACACCCTCGTGGTGTGCCCGAGATGGGCGGCGCTGCATCACATTCTGACATCCGTTGCAGGAGGGGACTTTTCAAAGTCGAGCACCGTCGTTGCGATGCTCGGCAGCGACGAGTCCTACCAAGCGATGGCTTCCTTCTGCGAGACCGTCATATTCCAGAAGGAAGCCGACGAGGCTGCCGACGCGGCGTCCCCCCGCCGACGACGAATGGGGGCACAAAGGAGGCGCTATCTGCAACGCCTTCATTAGTGCCCCTGTGTTCCGAGTCGGGCCGGGATGGGAACCCGGTCCATCTCAACAAAACACGTCGTCGTGGGGACTGTCATAGCGTAGCCGGACAGTCCCCGAGGAGGTGAAGTCTGGCCTTATCGCCGAGGACAGCCTATCGCCGGAGTAGTCCTGTTGACTGCTGATCCGGGACCCTCCACTAACAGCGGCTGAAGGTACTGAGGCCCATGGTGTCATAGGTGCAATACAAAAGAAAAGAACTACAAATTCGAGGGGAAGAAAAAAAAAGAAATAAGTTTACGTAAGAGTACAAAAGGCAGACTTATTGCTTAAAAGCAATTTCTTCCAGGATACCTTTTGTGAATTACATTTAAAGAACAAGCACAAAACGAAACACGTAGGTTTTAACAGCTTATTTAAAAATTTAAACTCAATACAAATTTATTTATTATAAAACTAGTATAAGAACAAACATCCATAAAAAATATATAGAAATTAATATAACATGGGATACAATAATATAGAAAAAAAATGTACTGTAGAAAGCCAGTTGGTAACGTGGCGGTTAATCCGCGTGTCACGCCGGAGGTCGCAGGTTTGAATCTCATCTAGTTCATGGATGTTTACACATGTATGATATGTAGTACTATAAGAAAAATCTTAAATGTACAAAGTTTTACGAATTTCTTAAAATATTAAATGTATTCCCGTTGTCTAGTGCCTGTGACGCAAGTCCTTACGGTACTTAGCACAGGGCTAGGCTAAGTTTGGTGTGATAAGTCCACAGATATTAATATTATAGCTGGGATAGGCGAGACATCTGAATTATTTGGGGACTACCAACGCCCATTAGCATTGAAATAGCATGTTGTCCTTCACCCCCAATGGGCAACAGTATTGACAAACCGCATGAAACGCGACATCATAGCTATCATTTTACGGCCCATTATGTGAGCGACAGATGCGCCCGCTCATGCCGGACTTTCGTTATTAAGCTTTTCCGCATATCGACATTGTGAAGCCTGATCTTGCCTCACTCGGATGCAATGCAGCAACATCTCACAGCGCATGGTTGGCAATAGTTTGCGAATACAAAGTTATTTCGCGTATTTTAATATCTGACGAGTGGGGAATTTCATTTCGTGCGAACGTTGATTTGTATTAAATTATATTGTAGAGGTATTCGTGTTTCCGATCGTTTTGTTTCTGCAGTTGCTGCATCACAGGCGAATTCGTCTAGATCATTACAATAAAACTACTTTTGTTGATTTATCGTGGTTTTATTTTACTGAGCTTCTGAAATATCGGGCTAGATAAATAATTAAATCGCGATAAAATCCGTAAAAGTAGTTTTATTGTAATGACTAACGTTAGCGTAAACTTAAATCGTCTTGATCAGGCGAATGTATTCCCTACTCGATAGTTATTGTTTATCTTCTAAATAGCGTCTAAAACTGTTTAAGTTCGTTTTGATAGTCTTTGACACGAAAACTACTGAACGGCTCCGGATAAAATTTGGTATTGATTGAAATTTAGGATATATCGGTTCCTAGTTGTTACTTGAGGTGTTCCTCAGGTAGATTTCGGTGTCACACCCTCATGCCCCTGACACGTTAAGCGTTCCTCCAGTCGACGGATTGCCACCCCTTCCAAATAGGAGAATGAGGTAATAGTACATTTTTTTATATCATAAAGGGGCAAACGAACAATCAAGTCCTTTTGATGACTACCGACGCCCATGGACATTCACGTGGTTGTTACGCAGGAACGTTGCCTTCCTATCACGCTCCTCCCCATGAGCCACCGAATACTAACAAACCGCACGAAACGCGGCAGCGACGCTGTCACCTTACGTCGGAATCAACTTGAGCCTACGCAAACACTTTCACACTTTAACATGTTCCGCGATTTTGCCCCTGTCAACAGAGAAGGTAGGAAGGTTCCGCTGCATCCAAAACTCGGCTAGGACGACATCTATCCCGCTCACTTGCCATAAAAGTATAAAAATATATACTCGAAACACATCTGCATATCAAAGAGATGATAATTCTCAAATCCATTTGCAAGTGTCTCTTCCCCTTCGACAATACAGTATGCAAATAATTGTTTCAATATGTACAAAGCATTGGGTTACGTTTGATAAGAATAATTTTAGTAAGAGGCAGTGCGTGCTGAATGACTTGCGCCGGCAAGATCTCTCGCGAGCGTGATACCGGCGTAAAGTGACATCTTCGGTGTCGCGCTTCGTGCGGTTCGTGAGTATCCGGTGACCCATTGGGGAGAGGTAAAAAGTAGGGCAACGCTGCGGCATAGTAATTATGCTGATGTTCATGGACGTCGGTAGACCTAATAAGGTTTCCGATTACTCGTTTGTCCCCCTATATTATGAAAATAAAATGTTTTCTTCGTGTGTATACTTAGTCGATGCCCTTTTAAGGAAACAATGTCCGTGACAGGAGACATCGCTCTTCTTTTATGTTTAAACTGTATTATTCAAAAGATGTAATTAGGGACAAGTTAAGGATAGTTAACTGAATTGATTAAAGTTTGGAACATTATTTGTGTGTCCAATGGGCCACAATGGACTTGAATGCCAATTGTGGCCCAGTCGAAGTCTTAACTTGCCTCCCTTCAACCCACACTTACACCACGTTGGCCTTTTTTTTTTTGGGGAAAGGCGTCTAAGGCCTTCACTGGCCCTGGGTGGTTCCCAGTGGTGTGTGGGGCTCGCGGCACATTATAGTGCCGAATACCCACAAGGACAACCGCGAGCGCCATCAGTGCCGCCTTTAATGAGGTGCCCCGGAACAGATCTTCAAAGCACCTCGACGATTAGTCAGCCCCCTAAGGTACCGACGACGCCTCCACAGATGGAGTTGTCCCGCACCATAGGACACAGGACAACCAATCTTGGGACAGTGCAATGGGGTGAGGTTCCCATACTCGCCCCCTTGACCCGTGCGCAAATGCGCCACCTCCTATTGCTCCTCAATCCCCTCTTCTTATAAGAGGGGTATGAAGAGCACCCGCCTCTTCAGTTCAATTAAATATGCCCAAGGTGTCTGGGTTCACCTCAGGCTACTGAGCCGCCACGACAGGGCTAGAACCGTACACCACGTTAGTCTAGCCCTGTGCTAAGTACCGTAAGGACTTGTGTCACAGGTACTAGACAACAGTAGTGATACTCTTATATATTTAAGATTATATTCTAGAAATACACATAAATAGTACATAAACATCCATGAACGTTATAGCACACTTCATCCTATAGGAGACAATTGTTTGTTATTAAGGACGTAAATCAGCGGAGTAGGCAATTAGGAGTTCATTTACATTTTAAGTGGCCATCTATACCCCTTGTTAATCAAACTCAGTGTGTTCCCCCCCCCCTCTTTACCCTTCCTTTCCCACCAGAAAATACACCGTGTAGCTGTATGACTGAGTCATCTATGTATTTAAGTCATACTAGCGATCCTCCCTGGCTGTGCTCGTGAACAAATAATACACTAAAAACCTTCCTAGGGAAGCGCCCTATCATAAGGTGAAAACCGCATGAAGATCCGTTTAGTAGATTCTGATAAAATAGGTCACATACAGACAGCTTTTTGATGCTTTGTTTTATAATAAGTATAGATTAATAATTGAGGAAGAAAAATCAAATTGTTTTTTAAAGAACAAACGGAACGAGAAAGAGATAGTGACATGCTGCATTGTAGCCGTATTGCGCCGGCATGACCTGGGAGGTAGGTACATCTCGCTCATACAACCCTCCAGGTAGCAGACACAGACGGTTTGTGAGTATCCGGTAGCCCATTAAGGGCGAGCCCCACTCGCTTCCGGCTGCCACTCATACAAGACAGTAGCCAACACTTCTGAAGCAGTCGTGTATTTTTATATGTAGTATAGGGGGGGCCAAAGAAACAGTCAGAGCCTTTTTACGTCTATCGACGCCGATAATTACTATACCGCTGCGTTGCCTTTCTTCCCTCCTCCCCTGCATTGGGCCACCCGCTACTCACAAACATGACGCCGAAGATGTCAATTTACGGCGGTATCATGTGAGTGAGCGGTCCAGCCGGCCCAATTCCCCTGAAATGCAGCATAATATTATCTCTCAAATCACTTGCGCATGTGCTGAGATGCCCTATAAGGTCTCGGTCGTATCCCCCTTGAAGCGAGAACCCCCTTAGGGGGGTATACGATACACCAGTAAACATGTTTCAATTATCTATTACATTTAGATTGGTAAACAACTTGGCCCATTAATATGGTATCGTATTCCTCCCCCCTTGTTTTCTTCTGTTATCTGTGATATCTTATATCTGACGTGCATCATATTGGGCAAAAGATTTATATTGTTCACTAACATCATCCCGCCTTTTTAGATGTGACTCTGGCCGTATTTGTCCTAGCCTCATGATATATAGCTCAAAAGCTTCCTAGATAAATGGACTATTCAACATTTTTTTTTTTCAATTCGGACCAGTAGTCAAAAGCGCGATCAAACAAACCATTCAGCTTAAAATTGCTAGTATGGATATAGATTTTAAATAGACTTTCGCACATGTATTTAGATACCTTAGGGTAAGGATGAAAATCTAATGTATACGCTCTCTAAATTTCACTTCGCATTTGTGTAAGTTCAAAGCGTTCCCAGAATACCGGCTTGCTACACTACAAACTATTCCCAAGTGTTGATACCAAGCACAGTTTAGGTTCGAATATGTTTTAGTTTTTAGTTACGAGACAAATGAGACTTTAGACGTCCATAAACATCCGAGATTAATATAGAGGTTAAGCCTTTTTCACATTTCAATCTTAAAAGTTGATATTTCATAATGTGAACGTCAAGTTTGAACCTGTGCTTAAAATAAACTGCTTCGATCAATCAACCATTCAAAATCGCTATGTCGATGGTCTTTGTCAGCCTTCAAATTTGTAGCAAAAGAATTAATAAGAATAAACAGATGAGTTTATAAATCGAATAGATAAAAATCGATTTCAAAGTTGACAGCTGTCAAATATGGCGGTAAAATCGATGATCTGGCTCCAAGTTTGGCGATTGGCGACTGGAAGGTCCTATCGATTGCCGAGGTTATTGAGTAATAGCCCCACTTCCCATCAAGTGTGGCACACTCCATTATATTAATTGCGTGGTGTAGCCAAATGGAGATGTTAGGGGACATTGTAACACATGTGGCCGTGCCGTATGGTGTGGATTATATAGCCATGGTTAATATCCATTCGATGATATTACCCTTGTTATGTACGCTTCTTTAAGCTATTAATACACGTCATGTTTTGCTTGTGTTAAATATGTTCGATGTAAAATTCGATAGAATTAGATTTCTTCCTCAGAGATGTTTTCAACTAATGATTAAACGCTTTGCAGTTATGTACATTCTGCCGGTATGTAGTATATAAAGATGGTCACGGCGGCCGTCCTCATAGACACTGCGCATATTATAGTGCACAAGTGTGTGCGCAGGAACAAGTGCACTCCCTGTACCGTCATTCTCCTATTCCGATACAACACTTTGGTCCGAGCCGGGATTCGAACACGGGTCATCACGACTGTCGTTGAACATGCTCAGCGCTAAACCACGACATACATACATACATACATACATACATACATACATACATACATACATGTATGTATATATCACGAGCAATCTGCCCAGGCTTCGCCATGGCAGCAGCGGTTAGGAGGCTTTTAGGCAGAGGTAGTGCATAGTAGGAGGCAGTGCCATGCATCGTGCACGATACTTGATCCGCCGTAAAGTGACACCTACGGTGTCGCGTTTCGTGCTGTTTGTGAGTATCCGGTGGCCCATTGGGCTCCCGGGAGGGTTTAAAGGATGGCAACGAATCGGTATAATTATGCTGTTGTTCATTGGCGCCGGTAGTTGTTGATAGGCTCCGATCGCTGGTTTGTCCCCCGATAGTTTATAAAAAAACACTGACAGCTTTGGGGGACTTTTTTATTGTATTTTTATTTTCATTCTATCATCAGATGCAGGATTTACGCAAATAATGGAACCGTGGCGGAAGCAGATTCGATACAGAAAATAATAAATAAAATTACTAACACAGGAGGCAAGATATATTCCGTTCGAAGCGTTTATTGTGTCGTATATATTAGAATAGGAGAGTAGACTTTAAGTCCGCATTGTATGAGCGAAGTGTACCTTTTGATTTCGATGCACTGACAGTAAACCTACTAAAAACATTGCTTTTTTTATACAATGGGGGCAAATGATCATTCGGATACTTTTTACGACTACCGGCGCCCATGAAATTCCATATCATTACTATGCCGATGCGTTGCTCGCGTTTCCAAATGGACCACCAGCTCCAAAAACCTTACGAAATGCGACACTGAAGATGTCACTTTACGGCGGTATTATGTGAGCGAGAGGTACCTCCCCGGTCGTGCCGGCCCAGTTCCGTTGCACAGGAGGATGTAGTGTCATGCACCACGCCAGGCACTACCTCTTCCTACAATGTGACACAAGTAAATAATTTATAAAAATAAACATCTGACCAAGATATTTGTTCAAATAACAAAACATGATGTATTGTATACAATATTTATATTTTAATTGAGAAACATAAATTCTTTACAGACATAGTTTCAAAGTGATTTGCAAGCGACATCGCAAGATTTATGTCAGAATCACGAAAATTTCCAGCAAAACAAAAACCACTCCGTGCGTTTCGAATAAAATATGTATATTCTTTTAAATATTCATAGTGTTGGAAAAGATGATTTTAAAACTATGAATATTTAAAGTAACATTGCAGAAAGCAATATTTTGAGGGCAGAGAGGAGCAGATTTTTATGATCCTTTTTCTCTTCAGTTAAAATGAAATTTCCACGTCGTAAAATTTATCTGAATCCACATAAATTTTGGAATAAGCCTGGAGTTTAATATTTTGAGTTACTGCTGTGTTCCTTCTGTTCTGCCAGTTTTGAGAGTTTGCGTGTGTGATTTTGTTTAGTTTCAGCTGTTTTTGGCTTGGTTTACTTAAGGTTATTTTAACTGTTTTAACGGAGGAAGTCCGGAGGAACCTCTCGCTCACATGATACCGGCGTAAGGTGACGTCTTCGGTTTATGAGTAGACGGCCCATAGGGGGGAGGTAAAAAAAAAGGGCAACGCATCGGTATAGTAATTATGCTGATGTTCACGGTCGGTAGACGTAAAAAGGTCTGATTTCATGTTTGTCCCCTAGACAACAAAAAAATATAATATATGTAACTAACAAATGCCTAAACATCTCTGGATCAGTTGAGTGTGCCAGCCGTATTTGGCTACAATGCGACGCTACCCGTCACAGTTTTTCTGATTGTTTATTTGTTTAAACGTATTAATCTCAGGAATATTTTACTCTACTGGTCCGATATGGAAAAATATTTCAGTGCTAGAAAGTCCGATAAATCGAGGGAGACTGTGGGCTATATACCATCACTCTGCGACCGAAGACACCGTAGTAATGCGAGTGAAATCACAAGACACTGCAAGCTCTGGAATATAATAACAAAAATCAGCCACGTATTGATTGATAGATATTTCTACTCAAAAACTTTTCGTATAAGAGCTTTTGTTCTGAATCTTTCTTGTTAAGTTTCCGTGACACACGGCTTTCGAGGATGCCTAACATTTTTTTTTCGACATTTTCGATAGTTGTTCGGGACTCAACATCTTGCTGATATTACAATTTTTTTTCTCATAATTAATTGCAATCTAAAGTTTACAATAATTGTAAGTGTTATTCTTATGTAAGAGGACGATAGTGCACACATAACCCCCAATAGAAATTCAGGTAAACAGCAGGAGGAGAGGGAACGGTTTAGAAAAATATGGATTTAGAACTTTTCTAGAATTATCGTACATCATTTGTCTTCTGTCATCACTTACGGATCTTTATTTTCTTTAGGGAAAGAAGGAGGTTAAAGAAGTGCTGGAGTGAGTGTCAATACTGCATTGTAGGCGAATGAATACACCATAAGTACTCTACGTCTTCAGCTTTAGTGTGAGACGTTATCATGCGAGTGGGAGGTACCTCCCTAGTGCCGGCTCAATTCAGCCGTAACGGCACCATATTAGTAAGAACCTTTCCTTTTGTGCCACCGGCCCTTGGTGGAGTCCAGTTGTATGTGGCGCGCTATTATAGTGTCGAATACCCACAAAAACCACCGCGAGTGCCATCAGTGCCGCCATTGTTGAGGTGACCCGGATAAATCATTAAAGCTTCCCGATGGTTAGTCAGTAACCAAAGGGACCGACGCCTCCTCCACAGGGATTGCCCCGCGTACAAGAACACTTGGGACCTCCCTCGCCCCTTGCCCCATGCGCAATAGCGCCACCACCTGCCCTTTAATCCCCTTTTCTTATAATCACACCTCCTCATCTTACTAAGATCCACTGGCCAAACGAAACAACCCGCCGATGTTCACCGAACCCCGTGTGTCAGATTTATTCATAAAACGCGAGGTTAAATCATCAATCTTCTCGCTTCTCTGTTTGTTTTCGAAAGTTTTTTCGCAAACACTCAAGACAGCGAGAGATTTGTATAATCAATACCGAACCCCCCTGAAAATTCGTGAAACTTCGCACGCGAAAGTTGGCCGTAGAACCTTAAAATAGAACGTTAAACATATCGCAGCAAGATTGCATCAACCGCCGTATTACATTACGGCAAGCCATTTTCAAAAACAGCCGTGTGGCGGGCCAACGATTAGCCAGATTGTCACTGCGAGACGTTTTTCAATATGTCCGTTGGCGTTAAACCTCATGGAATATTTCAATTTTACGCGGTGATACAAGTATGAAATTCAGCCAAATGTTTTGAGTGCAAATAAAAAATAACCTAAAATAACCTAACCACGAATATTTCAACGCGAGCGTTCTAATAGTCACTTTCTTTATGTGTATTCGACTCCATCGTTATTGTCATGCCAAGAAACGCCGCGATTGTTAAAATTAGGAACTAAAATCTATGAAAAGCGCAGATTTACCCACTTTATTCCAATACGCTTTGTAGTATAACGTATACAATCTGGATAATCGTTGGCCCGCCGCTACACATAGCGATCCTGACAACGATCTGTCTGTCCTGTGTGTGACCGATTATCTCAAAAATTATGTAGCGGATTTTCATGCGGTTCTCACCGATGGACAAAGTGATTCCCGGAGAAGGGTTTCGTGCACAATTTGGACCCTATTATTCACGGGCTAAGCCGGAGCGGATCGCTAGTTAATGTATAAAATATGAGCTCCGATAGCAATAAACTGGGATTATTATGATTGGGATGCTAGAATCCTATCTGTTCCTAGATGTAAAGCATTTGGCATACGAGAGATAAATACGTGCAATTAACAACCAGCAAAACCCTCACCTATAATTAATACGCGTTATATGAAACGTAAAATTAAATTAATCCCATGTTGTTTTCAAGATTACATCGCAGTTTGTTTGATGAATTTCACTGTCAAATGACACTTGTGGGTGGCAAATGGTTTGT
>JAFELO010000462.1:203929-215822 GCA_017140195.1 Eumaeus atala
TATTATCATATTTATAATATATCCTATATTGTTTTATGTTCTATATATTTTTATGCATATTTATTTTTATACTATTTGTATAACAAATAAATTTGTATTGTATTTTTATTAATGAGCTGTTACGCCCTACCTGTTTTGTTTTGTGTTCCTTCTTTAAATGTATCTTACGAAAGGCAGTCTGGAAGAAATTGCTTTTAAGCAATAAGTCAGCCTTTTTTACACTTACGTAAACTTATTTCTTTTGTTTTTTTTCTTCCCCTTGTATTTGTAGTTCTTTTTTATGTGGTGTAAAAAGTATTTCTTCTTTCTTTTTTGTATACTATTTTTAAGTGTACAAAAGAGTATTTGTATTATATTGTATTATTGGTAAATTAAGCAATTTTTCAATAGATTATAAAAACAAATTTCATAAAATCTGTCTGTGTAAATGATAGATTATCTCGAAACCGGCTGAACGGATTTTCATGCAGTTCAGTTTCCCATGTATAGGACAATTTCCGAGGTACGTTTTGGTATATTATTTGGCTTCTGTTACTTACGGGGGACGCTGGGGCGGACCGCTAGCATCTTTATGAAATGTAAACCTGACTGACTTGTCAAGGCACAGCCGAAACTATTGTACCTAGAAACTTATAACCAACTTAAAAGTTTCTAGGTACAATAGTTTAATTTACAGGATTTACTTTTAAAATGTAAATGTGCAATAAAAAGGATTTTTATAAATTCAGCCCCTAAGGGGTTGAAGTTTATATGGAACCAAGGGAAGGGAGGACTTCAAGTTGACGATGTAAACATGCCACTGTGGGCAGACAAAATTCGAGATGGATCCCGAGGGAACCGTTGATTATTTTCTGGATATAAAATATTTTTACGTTATTACAGATTATAGTCAATGTTTACGTCATTTCAAACCACGCTAGCATTGTAATTTTTGCGTTAAATAATAATAAACAGAATGATACGAGGAGGTAGTGCCATCCGTGATGCATGGACACCACATCCGCCTATGCAACGATGTTGGGCCAGCACGACCGGAGAGGTACCTCTCATAGTACCGCCGTAAAGTGACATCTTCATTGTCGCGTTTCGTGCGGTTTCTGAGTGGCCGGTGGCCCGTTGGGAGGGGGGGTAAGGAGGCCAACGCATCGGCATAGTAATTATGTGAATGATTATGGGCGTCGGTAATAGTAAAAGTACTTAGATACCTCGTTTGCCCCCTTATTATATAAAAAAATATATACACTCTAACTAATTTTATCGCCGAATTTTAAGCTGAAAAGCTTCTGCAACATGGGGATTGTAAAATACTTAATAAACTGCGATAAAATCCGCTAAAGAAGTTTTATTATGACAAACATTCATTAAAAATTTTACATCTTATATTGACGCAGGATATTTATAGTTGGCTAACTTTAGTTTAGTTAGTAAGACTCCAACCGTGGTTCAAGCCTTGTCGTGACGGTGGAGCTCAGTAGCCTTAAAGGAAGAGGGGACAAAAGAGCAACAGGATGAGACGCTTTTGAGCACGGGGCAAGGAGCGATGATGGCAACATCACCCCACTGCACTATCCCAAAGCTGGTGGGGTTGTCCTGTGGAGCGGGGAAACCATTCTGTGTATGCGGCGTCGATCCCTTACAAGTATACTTTTAAGCACCAAAGATCCACCGGTAACTATCGAACTTGGAACATTACGTGAGCTAACACATCACGTCATGCTGGCGTGCAGCATGGTGTTACTTCTTACTAAGCGTCTAAAACACCATCAGACAGTGCAGGCGCCAAAGTCATTTCAAATATACACAATGCTTCATAGCTGACACCACGTCATTCTGTTTCAATGACAGAGAAAAGCGAAACTTTTCTTTTTCATTAGCGCAATGGAAATTGTTCGGACAAGTTTTGGAAGTAACTTCAAATTCTATTAGAAAGCGTTTTCCTCCATTAAAATCTGTATATAACCCAAAATCTATCTGTGTGTGTTCGGGTTTTCTTCAAAATCTACCGGACGGATTATCACGCGGTTTTCACCTATAGACAGAGCTATTTCCGAGGATGGTTTTCATGTAATTTGGTCCCTATTCACGTGCACAGCGGGGGCGGATTGCTAATATTTCAGATGTGTTTTAGCAAGGATGAAATCCATAAAGATTGAGCTATTTGATGTTCTATTGTATTTCTACTCACTGCGTCGGAAGGAGTGTAATGTCATTCACGCGTATGTATGTAGGTTTCATGTTCCCTGCTGAGGCCTGAACGTTTTACAGGTTTTAGCATATGATGCGTTGCTAGATTCCCCATGATACTAAGTATTTAAATTTAATCTTAGTTACTTTATAGAAAACAAAAGAATGTAAAGAAAGTACCTTCACCGCCCGTTATCCCCGAGTTGTGGATGTTCTAGCACACCTCTGCCTACCTCAGACAGAGGTGTGCTAGTACATCCACAACTCGTACTAAGCCAAGGTACTACTAGGGCCTATGATGTCATAGGTGGCAAGCCTATGACCATTTCGGTAACATTCCAATTCCAATTTCCAGGATTTCAGAATAATCAGAAAAATATTTAATAATATTTAATAATCTGTATCATTATAACGGATGTTCCTTCGTCAAATCACTATGAATTACGTACGGTTTCTCGTCCATTTTTGTTTCGTACACCGTATGATTGGATTGTGTGTGCTGGCAAATCCAATAACGAACGAAAATCTGATCGGCGACCGAATTAAACGACCATATTGTAAGGCTTCTACCTGTAGTGTAGTTTGTGTTTTATTGATTTACAAAAATACAAAGGAACAGGCGTTCGAAAACATGATGTGCTATTGTCAAATTATGCACTAAAGAACAACTTAAATTAATCCGTGTAAATCTGACTTTGCAAAAAAAAAAAAGTTTAAAATTTGCACTTATTTCAAATATAATTTATATAGTTTATTGAATGTATTGTCACTTCTTGATGGAAATTCATGTTGACACTTGAATAAATAAATAAACATTAAATACTTTTTCCACAATCCATTTATTGTGGAAAAAGTATATAAAGTCTATTTACTTAATCAAGTGTAAATATAATTTGCTCTGTCTAATACTTAGAAATAAAACGACTGGCCCATTGAAGAGGACTAAATGAGGACAGCGTACAAAAATTGTGCGGATATTTATGGGATACTTTATCAGAAGACTCCCGTTACCCGTTTGTCCCCTATAAAATAAAAAACAAGACAAATACTATGTTAGATCCTAACCTCGTTTCCTATGATTAATTAGTCTTTATCGCGTCCCTTTTATCACTGACATTATGGGACAGGGATACAAATGGAACACAAGGATGGTACTTTAAAAGGTTCTTAGGTTGGCAGCTGCTAAGTCGTGTAGCTTTTTTCTTATCTAATTTATAATTGAGAGGTAAATAAGCCATATTAATTGCCTGTGTTTTATAATTATGGAGCAAAGGAGAAATCGGAGTCTTCACGACTATTGACGGCCAACATGCGCACAATTATTAAGTTGATGCGTTGCCCTCCTTTACCTCCTTCTAATGGGCCACCGGCCACAAACAATTAAAAAAAATTGTGCTGCATTGCAGCTAAATTGGGCCGGTCCGAGCGGAGTACCCGTTAATGTAATACCAACTTTAAGTGAAGGCCGGTGGCTTAGAGAAGGGATAGACAAAAGACAGCGCATCTACATAATCGTGCGGATGTCTGCGGCCTCCGGTAGTCATCAACACTCCGATTACTCGTTTGTCCCACATATTTAATTTTCTCATTTCACACCAGACAAACAAAAAGCCAGACATTTCGTTTAACACAGAATCGGACTCATTTTCGTGACACGCCCATAAATTTCCACGTTATCTCCGAGATAAGCCTTGACGTTGAGTCTTTTATTTTTTCGCGGCATTTTTGCGAAATGGCCCTCTATTAGATGGGGGGAGGGGGTTGGGAGGTTGGGTAGCCACCCCTGTACCCATGTATTTCGTATGGATACAAATATGTTCGCCGTACATATATATGCTACATTCAATGTCTGTTCTATGGAGAGCATTTTGCGTTGAAGAGAATTTTGTTAGCTAATGTGCTAAAAGCATTGGTTTAAAGTTATAAAAGTGGAGTTAGCGTACACCGTGCGGTTTTACTCCCGTACACAGGGAAATATTGAGGCAATGGTGTTTCCGAATGGCCACCGGATACTCGCACCACAGGATCTCTGTCACTATGTAGCGAGAGGTTCTTTCTTTAGGGACTGTATTTCGGCTGCACAGCACGGCACTCTCATAGGTCAATAATGATGATGATGGGGATATTGAGGTGATAAAGACCTTGAAATTTGAACTACGATGAACCCAAGACACTCGCGTGGTTAAGAGTTATTCTCAACAATTCTCTACGCCGAGGATGTTATCGATTTTGTATGGGTGTTCAGGCACGTGTTTCCTATGTACTTAAAGTTTTTAACATCAATGCTGGGATGTGAACAAATTGCATTAGTTAGCTGTTGTTTCTAGGGTTCGGTACAAGCGGAAAATTTGTCGCATCTGTTATTTATTTTCTGGGACCGAAGCTTGTCCTGTGGCAGGAAAATAAAGCCCAATCCAGATTCACCAAACCTTCCAACATTAACGCAGATGGCTCCTCCATCTGCGTTGATGCATGCATGCATCCCGATTTGAGAAAGTTTATAACAGCTAATTTTATTATTATTATTACGTCCTCCTGGAACAACGTCAGGGGTAACGTGCGCGCGGTGCTTAAACTGGCCTCAGCGCTGACGTGAATGGCCGAAATGGAGAGGATTTCTACTTCTGCGCTTTTTTACGCCGACATGTGAGCAAATGATTGGACAATGATGTATGGGTTTTATAGCGAGATTTTCCGCCCTTCGACGACCTTATGACTGTAATGTCGTCAGACTCCGTCCCTTTGTCCTTCTGTTCGTCGCCGGGCCACATAGCCGTGATAGGAAGTCGATTCACAGATGTAATTCTGTCACCCCACAAATAACCTATAAACTAGGGCCATTCAAACCACGGGTGAATTTGTACATTCCAGGCATTCGTGCTTCATTTTCGGACATGTCATCGCTTTCCACCAGCTGCGCATGTGGTCAAACGCTAGCCTATTAATTGTATATAAAATGGACGACCGGCTAGCTCAGTTGCTAACGTGGCGGTTAGTCCGCGTGTTACGCCAGAGGTTGCGGGTTCGAATCCCGCCTAGGTCATGGTTGTTTGTATATGTATTACATGTATTTCTATAGTAAAATGCTTAAATATTTCTTAAGTATATAAAAAAAATTTAATATAGTTTTCTAGTATCTGTAACACAGCGAAAAGGTCAGACTTCACCTCCTCGGGGACTGTCCGGCTACGCTGTGACAGTAACCACGACGCCGAATCTTGTATGAGGTGGTGCAGGTTCCCATCCCAGCCTGACACGGAACACAGGGGCACTACTGAAGGCGCTGCAGATAGCGCCTCCTTCGCACTCCAATTCGTCGGCGGGGGGAGGCCGCGTCGGCAGCCTCCTCTCTCACCCGCTCGTCAGCTTCCTTCTGGGTCATGACGGTCACGCAGAAGGAAGCCATTGCCATCGGTAGGACTCATCGCTGCCGAGCGTCGCGACAACGATGCTCGACTTTGTCAAGTCCCCTCTAAGTACTGATGTCAGATCGTGACGCAGCGCCGCCCATCTCGGGCACACGGGTGTGCTGGGCCGTGTACCTGTAACACGAGTCCTTACGGTAGTTACCGCAGGACCAGGTTAACGTGGTGTGATAAGTCCACAGATATTATTATTATTATTATAACCTCATTTCATTATGGTATCAGCACTGAGCTGTTCTAGTGAATTTTGTATTCAAGCCTTTTTAAGCACTCTTGTAATTATAGAGAGACCACTTTAAGAATGTTATAGCGGTTTATTTAAGTATTTTACACTTTCGACATTTCAGAAGCTTTACAGCTGTCCTGGTGTCACAATTTATTGGAAGTACCCGAATATTTTCATAATTATTTAGTTGTTCCGATTTACGCAAAAAAGCGCTTACTGTATCATGCAGCTGTGAGGTGTTACGTTTGGATTTTGATTTGATTGTGTTTACTACTGGGTCCCGCGCAGAGGGAAGCACCCAGCCATCTTCTCTTTTGGATATATTTCAATACTAGGTCCCGCGCAAAGGGAAGCACCCAGCCATCTTCTCTTTTGGATATTCTTCCACAGCCTTACGGATCACAATTGTACGGAATCGGTGCTCTTTCCATAGATATAATATAGATAGAGTAGAAGAGCCGTAGGCAGTTATAAGACGGTGACTGACCGTCTTGGTGTGCAGAGAAGGAAGATGAGAAAGCACTACCACCTCTGTCTATCTAATCTTGCATGCTCATTGCGCAAATAAGAAAAGCGAGACAGAGAGTGTGCTACATTAGCTGTCTCTTCCGACTTAGACGCCGCGTTTAAGGCTGGTTTCCTCTCTCTATCTATATTATATATATGGTTATATCCGTGAGAGTTTGTATCTATCAAATCTAATGACACGGGTCAACCTCAGTGTGTTCACAGACTGCAGGTTTTGCAACGCGACGGTGTTTCATGTCTGCTGTATGTTCTTTGACAAGAGTTTTGTTTGATCTTTTTGTTTGTCCTATACAAGAGAGACCACAGTCACAATCAAGTTTATCACTGCCCTCTAAGGAGGCCTTCTTCAGGAGGGACTTGGATACCTCCAGAAATCTTGTGGAGGGTTATGGCGTTTGACTAGTAGTCAAAGTTGACTGATCTTCATTGACTTAAAATAAGTCTATTTCCCCACCATGGTTCAAGCATTGTCGTGGCGGTGGGGCTTAGTAGCCAGGGGTGAACCCAGGCGAAGCCAATTGAACTGATGGGGGATCTTTGCACCCCTCTTATAAGAAGAGGGGGCTTAAAGATCAGGATGAGGAATCGCTCTTGGTACCCCTCTTGTAAGAAGAGGGGACCTAAGAGCAACAGGAAGTGGCGCTTTTCGAGTATGGGAACCTCCCCCGATTGCACTGTCCCAGAGTCGGGGGAGTTGGTCCCTTAGGGGGCTCCTCACCAAGGGCGGCACCGTTGGCACTCGCGGCGTTTTTTTGTGTGTATTCGGCACTATCATATGCCGCGAGTCCCACACACCACTAGACCCCACCCAGAGTATATTTGAGATTCTAGTCATGTGTATAAATATATATTTATAGCCAAGAAAAAATAATGATACTTTTGTAATTATTGATATCGCTTCATCTATGTGTTTGCAGTAAAACTGTTTAAACATAAGGGGACAAGTCCCCTGCCGTCACAGGTATTTCTCACCTGAAAAGGTATCTACAGTGTACTACAAGGTCATCCAGTAGTTGTTACAGTATATATATATATATATATATATATATATATATATATATACGTTAAACGGGCTCGGAGTTATTCAGCGTGCTATGGAAAGAGCTATGCTATAAGAGGAATATTCTCTGCGAGATAAGATCTGAAATTTGGAGTTGAGTGGCAAGAGGATCAGGATAACCGAAATAGCTCAGAGAATCTGCAAACTGAAGTGGCAATGGCAGGCGACATGGCTCGCAGGATCGAGAACCGTTGGGGAAGAGAGATTCTCGAATGGCGGCCTCCTACCCGGCGGACTAAAGACTTGGTTAAGGTGGCGGGGAGCCGCTGGACACAGGTGGTTCCTGGCCGTGATCTGTGGCGCTCTGCGGGGGAGGTTCATCTCCAGCAGTGAACGTGGTCCGGCTGATGATGATAATGAATACAAAATGCACAACTCCTTATTATGTCCATATGC
Source organism: Eumaeus atala (assembly GCA_017140195.1). NCBI lineage: Eukaryota > Metazoa > Arthropoda > Insecta > Lepidoptera > Lycaenidae > Eumaeus > Eumaeus atala. The sequence continues at coordinate 211,749 of JAFELO010000462.1, forward strand.
ACCATAATCTAAGTAGATGTTTCTTTTTAAATTGTATTCACTATCAATTAGAGATTATGAAGAAAACAAGTTGGAATATGGTTTCGATCTAAAATTAATCCTGAAGTGCCAAAATCATTCTTAAGTTTCGTTAGCCGTTTTCATACATCAATTCTATCTCCCAAAAACATAAATACATTTACCCTTTCATTATCATCAACATTTACAGCCTTTATCGGTACACTGCTGGACATAGGCCTCTCTCAATGTACGCAAAGACGACCGTTCTCCTGCTACACGTATCTATCCCGTACCTTATTACATTACCCTTAAAAATACGTAAATTTGTGTTAAAAATATCCACGTAATCACTTAAGGGTGATATACATTTTTAATAATCAAGATAAAACAGTAATAATAATATTTTATTGAAATAAATTACCCTCCCTCATTAGCAGTCGGGAAAAAACACCCCTTGCCGTTAGTTTGTCACAAATGTCATAATAATGAATGAAATGCTAAGCCAATTATGATGTAACATCGGATAAGACAATTTCACGGACGGCTAGTGGCGTGCGATATGCCGCTTAGTGAGCCAGCCGACCAGCACTGACGTGTGACGCTGTCACGCTTTAACACGCTCGATGATAGCGTGATAAGCGATACTCGTTAGCGTGATTATGTTATAACTTAAAATCTAGTGTCACGGTGTTTGTGATTGATATGTTTTTTTGTATTATTTGAGGGTCACACAAACAATCTGGGGCCTTTTGACTGCGAGTTTATTCTCTTAATAGCGTAAAGAGAGAATATAATTTAGTTCAAGTGCTGCATAGGGGAAGGTAGTGCCATGTATAGCTCATGACACTACATCCTCCTATGCAATGGAAATGGGCCGGCACGACCGCGGAGGTATCTCTCGCTCACATAATACCTCAATTAATGCTCATATAAAGTGACACCTTCAGTGTCGCGTTTCGTGCGGCTTGTGAGTAGCCGGTGGACTATTGGGTCGGAGGAGTGCCACGCATATCGGAATAGTACCTATGTGGATGTTCGTGGGCATTGGTAGTCGTAAAAAAGTCGCCGATTGATCGTTTGCCCCCCTATCCGGCGATCTTGATGTTAAAAACTGTTGAAACAACGACGAGATACAGATGATGTAAAACATTTTAACTTCGACAAGAACATGCACAATCCGCCACTAGCCGAGAAGATTCTGGAAAATTTTAAAGATTCCACGAAATATTGAGGCGAGCTTCTTGTTTCAAAGATGATGTATAGTGGCGTGGAATATAAAATGCATTTCTCTTAATTCAAGTTCGCTTATTTGGGTCAATATTGTGTCAAGATGGCGGATTAAAAAACAGCCAGTGTTATATTTTGTTAAAACTATTATTGAAGTGAGACTTTTGAAATGGGACGTAAATTTGTGTAGCAAGCAAATCCTACTAAGTTCAAAATTGTATTAAGTGCATGCCTAATCTTGAACAGGTAATGAAATGTAGAAAGTAAAACTTTTAAAACATTATTGAAATCCATGAATTCACATTAATTTTGACTATCATTAGATGACTGACAACTAGAGAAATTTCATTTCTTTGTATAGAATAGGGGGACAAACGAGAAAGTGGAGCCCTTTTACGACTACCGAAGCCCATGAACGTCCACATAATTATAGTGACGGTGAGACGCTCTCCTTCAGCTTCCCCCCCCCCATTGGGCCACCGGCTACTCATAAACCGGAAACACTGAAGATGTCACGTTCACGGCGGTATTACGTGAGCGAGACGTACTTCGTGCCGGTCTAATTTCGATGCATAGGAGGATGTAGTGTCATGCACCATGCACGGCCCTGCCTCCTCCTATGCTACCTCTTCTTTTGTTTTCCGATTCGAAGTTGTTCGCAAACTAAGTCACAGGCACGAGATTTAATACTTTTTTATAAATTTAAGAAACGATATATATTTAAGATCTAAAAGTATGTATATGTGGCTGTAGGATTGTATAAATCGCCGTATTTCATTACGGCTAGCTCATTACTTTCAAAAGCAGGGCCGTTTCGCTTTGTGGCGGGCCAACTATTAGCCGGATTGAATACGGCTGAGTGAGATTCCGCCAGAAAGTGTTCGGCGTTATTCGTTATTAAAAAGTGCTAGCTTTATTGAATTTAGATGGATCATTGTCCGCCTCCTCGAAACATTTTAGTTCCTAATTTTAATGCTCGCGATATTGTTGATATGACAACAACAATGGCGTCGATTATCGAATATAGAGAAATAAAAAAACTATGCCCAGACAGGTACGAAGAACTAAGCCCGCCATATTGAAGGACGTCTCGCAATTACAATCCGGCTAATGGATGGGCCGCAAAAAAACAAAACGTATATGGCTAGCCGTATACGGCGATTTGTACAATACAATTACGACATACATATAAAATAAAAATCTGAACTATACAATTCGTATTACTTTATTTCTTCACTAATATATCCATGACCAGGGCGGGATTTCAACCGGACCTCTGGAGATGCTCGATTAGCCAAGGCATCATACCACAGCGCTGGCCGATCACAAGTCATGGTCCTCTTCATGAACCAAACGTTCACGATAGTTCCAACGTAGCCATTATAAAACTCGCTATTACAAACACTCTCATATCGGGATGCATCTCTCCCATCTGCGGCAGAAAAGGTGGTTTATCCCCTCTTTCGACCCATCCCTAGTCGTCAGCTGAGCACTCCTAGCAACCCCATGTATTGGAATGCTCTTTGCTTCCACACCATAAGTTTTTTAAAGTTTATGTTATATAATGGGGGTCAACAGGGAGATAAGTGACTGTTAGAGATTTGTTAAGACTTTTAAATACATTTATTCAATTGTGGTCTTTCCACATTCACAATTAAGAACAATCTTAAGATACTACAAGAACCGATCAATAGAATCAATACAATTTTTAATAAGGGTCAGTAGTAGTAAGTGAGGGTATGAAGTCTTATCTGCGTAGTTGTCCGAGGGTTGCAACTTGGATGGTCATTTATATATATAATTGTTCTTCCATCCTCAACTTTAATAGTTGAAGATTATACTGAAATCTTATCTTCATTTTACATCCAAATTTAAAAAGGGAAGAGGACTACTACTATTCAAACTACACAATAATAACAACAACAACAACACATCATCACGCCAGTTCCCTAACGGGAGGGAGGGAGGGAGCGGAGCGCCACATGCCATGATCCTTACATGTCTGCCTTGCCTCCTCCACTTTCATAAATAATGATGCGGTCTATTAAATTAAGGGCCATACAGATAATAAAAATAACCATTTCAAAATGCACACTTAACAGAATGCTTTAATAATAAGACACTTTGACGTTAACCTTGGAACACAAGATGTGAAACATGGCATCGGCAAGAAATCATGAACTCACCCCTTTAAATTAAATACATTTAACACATTATTCCGTCCTCCTCGATGAAAAAAGTAAAGAGTGTCATTTCTTCGACACGTAGCACGCAGGCAGTCTAACAGTCAAAGATGACAGATATACTTTTTTATAAAATATTTAGGTAGCAGAAATATGTTTGCTACAAGTTCAGGTCCGAAAAAAGAGAATGTCAGCCGATCGTCAGTAATAATTACACACTAATGGTTCACGCTTATATGCTATTACAATAATAAATACCAGACACGCAAGAAAGATAATAGAATAGAGGGGGATAAGGAATTAACATTACTCATGCTCCTGGGCGCGGTAATATGTGGCACTCATCAAGTGGGGAAAGAGGATTTCCTCACGCCCTGAGAGGGGCCTTTTATATTTGGCACGAAATTGCAACTGTAAATAAAATAGTGCGGAAAAAACAAGGCTTTGATCTAAGCTCTGATGGTAGTGACACACTGCGTTGCGGCGGAATCGGGCTGGCACGGCCGGGGGGGGGGAGGCACCTCATATCGGACTATATAGTTCCAGATATTAGAAAATACTGGCCCCAACCCGCGGTTTCACCCGCGTAACTCGGGTGCTATCAGTCGTAGCGTCATGCTACATAGCCAACAGCCTTCCTCGGTGGACGAACTATTCGACACAA
>JAFELO010000462.1:219128-251736 GCA_017140195.1 Eumaeus atala
AATTTTCTCATGTTATTATATATTTTTGGTATATTATGAAATTATCACCGGGTTTTATAACATATAATTGATGATAACGAGACAGTTTCATCTTTGAAAATTACTAAAATTTTATTTTGTTTGTTTGGATTTTTAGGTATTGTTCTGGCATTAGATATTAGCTTACAAGTCCATTAAAAGAACTGCACGATAAGGTGGATTCAGAAACGGAACAGTTTCCCCTTTCGACGCAATGCAAATAAATTCTAGAATTTTTTTGTTTTCGTTTGGATTTTCTTTTTTGGTATTTATTTTGATGTTATTTAACTATTCATAGAATACTATGTTGTACCATTGCTATACTTTTGTAAAGAGTTGAAGACATAATGGATGAGAAAGGAAAATTTTACCTTTGAATGATGGCATATTTCTTTTGGAGTTTCCTTACTTTTTTTGCTATTCATGATTCGCACGAGAATACAATGTTATACCATTGCTATAATTTTGTAAAGAGTTAAAGACATAATGGATGAAGAAGGAAAATTTTACCTTTGAATAATGGCATATTTCTTTTGGAGTTTCCTTACTTTTTTTTTACTATTCACGATTCGCAAGAGAATACAATGTTGTACCATTGCTATACTTTTGTAAAGAGTGGAAGACATAATGGATGGAAAAGGAAAGTTTTACCTTTGAAAAATGGCACATTTTTTTTTGGAGTTTCCTTATTTTTTTGCTAATCACGATTCGCAAGAGAATACTATGTTATGTTGTACCATTGCTATACTTTTGTAAAGATTTGAAGGCATAATGGATGGAAAAGGAAAGTTTTACCTTTGAATAGTGGCATTTTTTTTTGTTCGGTGTTTCATTACTTTTTTTTGCTATTCATCGATTCGCAAGAGAATACTACATTGTACCATTGCTATACTTTTGTGAAGAGTTGAAGACATAATGGATGGAAAAGGAAAGTTTTACCTTTGAATAATGGCATATTTTTTTTGTTTGGAGTTTCATTACTTTTTTTTTGCTAGTCACGTTCGCAAGAGATGGCCGTGGACTGATGATGGTAACGAGACAGAAACGAGTTCACGGGGTATACACATACAGTTAATTTACGGTACGCGTGAGACCAAGACACAATGGATAAGCGTGGGAATCGAATCTTGGTACTTTTAAATTTACAAGATGTATGTATTGGTTTAGTGCGAGAGTACAGATAAACGTTAGGCCTATGTAAAAGTTTTAGAAAGAGGTTGTGCTATGTTGCGTTGCAGCTGAATTGGGCCGACCTGTGAGGTACCCCTCGCTCACATGAAACCGCCGTAGAGTGATATCTATGCTCTCACGTATCGTGCGGTTTGTGAGTAGCCGTTGGCCTATTGGAGGGGAGGAGGAAAGGCGGGGAACGTATTTGCATGATTACAATAATGACGATATCCATGGGCGATGGCAGTCGCCAAAGGCTCCGATTGCTCGTTTACCCTCCTTTATTGTATAAAAAATTCAATCACAGCTATGTCGGAGGACATCCTTACTCTCCTTCAATCAGAATCACGCAAAACTTGGGTGTAATTTTTCGATGATATCATTTGAGCCAAAGGCAAATTTTATACCTCCCCGGTGGTGCCAATTTAGCTACAATGCAGCACAGCACTGCCTAAAATTATATTTGTTAATAAGCAAAACCTAAACCATCATCATCACCTGCTTGTAGCGGTCAGTAACTAAAATTATTATTATTATTTAAAAGAGTACAAAAAAAACATTTTTTTACGAGCAATTGGAGATTTGGAGACTTCCCACGCCCGCATAGATATCTGCATCATTGTCATGCAGATGCGTTACTCGATTCTCTCCAGTACAGTGGGCCACCACTCACAAACCGCACGAAACGCGATAGCGTAGCTATCCTTACGGCGGTGTCATATGACCTAGAGATCACCCCGGTCGTGTCAGCCCTATTTCACTGCAATACGTCACGAGACTACCTCTCACTCAATTTGAAATACCGTTTTCCAATTGGGGAATGCAATGGGTCATTTTCACCTCACATCTAACATTTCCTATTGTGATCAGTCGCCAAACAATTGGTACAAAACTGTCCTAACAGATTCCATATAAAGATATGTTAAGTATTCGGTCCTCTATAGCCAAAATATTAAGTAATTTAATTAACACGTATATAGGTTCGAATTTTTCATTAAATGTTCGTTGACACTGCCATATTGTGAGAACTGTAACACGACCGGGAAAGTACTCGATTTGACAGTGATGTAAAGCGAGTGCTACTATGGAAGCGTTAAGATTTGAATATTTGCATGTTTTTTAAATTGAATAAAATCAGATTCTAATTCGATAATAAAATCTTATATTATAGCTAAATGTATGTATGTTTATACTACCGAGGGCCATATACATCCGAATCATTTTTATGCAGATGCCCTCCTTTCCTCCTCCCCTCCATTGTGCCATCGGATACTCATAAATCGCACGAATTGTGACGCTTGAATTGAAATAGCTGTCACATTGCGACGGTGTCATGGGAGAGGTACCTCCCGGTTATGCTGGCCCAATTCGTCTGCAATGCAGCTAACTTCCACTGAAAATGTATGTTTCTGTAAGAAAAACTAACCTGATTTGGATACAACTAATATCTACCACCAGAATACAATCTGTGATGGCGTAAAAAGTACGTTTTATCCAGAAAAATAAATAGTTCCCTAGTATACATTTTAGACGAAATCGAGGGCACTGCCAGTATGCTATAAATATCGCTTGCCATCAGACAATCCCAACTCGTTTTTTCCCGACCAAAATATATGCATAATTAAACTTATTAAGCCAACTTAATCAAAGTTCTGTAGTTAAAGTTTTTAAACTCGGATGGTTGATGTAATATTTTGGTAAAATCGATTCCAATTTTGAGTCCTAGCACTAGATATAACCTTATTCACTAACATACAAGACATTCTGTAGGATATATTGGAAGCAGGGCTTTTGAATTAAAAAAAAAAACTTTTTTAGTGGCGTTATGCAGGGAAACATATCATATGCTCGCGCCAGGAAATAGGCTAGACGTGGCAACTGCGCGGGGCTCCTATCGACACACGTCAGTTGCCTTTTCTTGCCAACAACTATCTCAGCGAGCCTTAATTTACGGAAATGTTCAACATATTTTTTTATAATATCTGTGGACTTATCACACCGCGTCAGCCTAGCCCAGTGCTAAGTACCGCAAGGACTTGTGTTGCAGGTACTAGACAACGGAAGTATATTTTAGATTTTTATATGTTTAGGAAATCTTATATGTTTAAGATTTTTGCAATAGAAATACATGTAATACATATATAAATATCCACGACCTAGGTGGGATTCGAACCCGCGACCTCTAGCGTAGCTCGCGGACTAACCGCCACGTTATCAACTGAGCCAGCCGGTCTACATATTTTTTTTAATTTCATATTCATTTCGTTCAATTAAAACCTTAATATAAAATTAAGACCGAATTAAAACTTCTGTAGTCATACGTAGCGTATATGTTTCTATCTTTAGTAATTTTGTATCTCCCTCACAAGTCGTTGGCCTTGTTTTCGTAGCGCTCTCGTTGTGCATTCGCCAGCTTACTCCCCGAGTCGAGCGTGCGTAAGGAAGTATTACTTTAAAACTTAAAGTATGTACCGACACACAAAGAAAATATATTTTTGTTAAATATGGCATGAGAAAAGCATTGCTTTTCATTTACAAAGCACACTATTATAATATCATCCCGAAAGACGAGACTGCTTCCTCGTTTATATCCCCCGGGACAGCTGCGATGTGTTTGGAAAATACATTTCTCGAATATCACAGCATTACTAGGGCTAAAGGAGCGAAAGAGAGGTGCCTGCGTATGTAGCAGACGATAAAAATGATTTAATAGCGTCTACATGCTTTCCTGGTATAACATAATCATATAGTGAGACGGAAGAGGGTGTCATTGCCGCATTGCAGTCATAGGTTGGCATGATCAGAGAAGTACCTCTCGGTATCGGAAATGATGGAGCGTGCAGTGTCAGAGTTTCTCGATACCCATTGAGGGTGTAAAGAGGACGTCTACATTTGCATAACCTTTATGCGGATGTTTGTAAGCGTCGGTAGTCAACAAAATACTTCGACCTCTCGTTTTACCCTTTATACTGTGAAACAACAACAACAACAACGACACATCATCACGCCAATTCCCTAGCGGGGAAATGGTAAACGATAAAAAAAATGTAGTTGTTTATACTGTGAAAAAAGGGGGGTAAACAGCAACAACGTGTTTGACGATGATGAAAATTTTTCATATATACAAAACATTTCCACCGCCGTATGAATATTTAAGTTTTAAACAAAATATTTCAGGAGAATTAGTTTGGCATCTACAGGGCGGCCGACCTAAGCCCCATTCTTCCAAAGTTTCGTGCGGAGTTTTGTTAAAAGTTTGCACACAAAAAGAGCTTTTATGTTGCCCGTACAAGCTTTATGCAGTTCAAAATTAACCTCCTTAAAGAAATGTTGACAATGCCTCGGGGAGATGCTTTGTGCTTTTTAACCGACTTTACAAAACGGGAATTGTAGTTTCAATAGGCAATTTGGAAATTACAGGTATGTACCTGTTATTACAGTAGAGTTAAGCAGGATGTAATGACAATTTTGTTGTGAATAACCTGTGGCGTACATGGTTAGGATATCGTTCTCACAGCCTCCTAGATCGAAAATATGTATTTTAGATATCTCCCCTCTTTTTCACTTTGTTGATCTGGTGCTACACACTAACAATCCAAATTATTTTCTAAATGTATTAATAGCTAATACCCACGAGTTGGTTACCAGCGGTCCCGCCCCTATGAATAACAGTGGTGGGATTGCAATTTTCTTAAGTTATACGTTAAAATCCTCCTCGGAAAATGACCTATCCATTGGTTTAAACTGTATGAATTCTTTTCAATAGATTTGAGTAGATTTATCAATTACAGACAGGCAGCTTTTGGATACTTTGTTTTATAATGAATGTAGACTTAGAAGCCACTTGAACCAAAGAGAAAAAGCAATTTTTGGCTCCTATCAACAATTATTTTAATCCCAAGTATTATTTTCAATCGGCATGAAGAGAGACCGTAAAGTTGTATCCAATATATAGACTGACATTTAACATTTACGATATCATTAAGGATACCCTTTTTATGTCATAAAAAGACCTTAATGATACCAGTGTAGTACTTTAAATGATATCAGTCAGTTTCCGTCATGAGTAGTACCTTATCAATATTACACTTCATAGTATTTGGATAATGTGCTGGTATGCTTCAATTCTCTTAAGTACGTTTTTATTTATTAAGAAAACCAGCAACGTTACAAATAATACATACATACCGTTAACAACAACAAAGAATGAGAAAAATTGTATGTGTTCCTTTACAATATTTATTGTACCAGTAAGCGTAATAATTTCATCTATTTCACAATTCGAATGCAATTGAGCACTTCATATTAAAGGGCCATGCATCCATGACTCTCATTAAAAATAACAACATAAATATGCGAGACATTCAAACTTCACAATTAATTCACATTCGCAAAACTCGCCTCCAACAAACCCCCTTCTTCACGAGTACATTTTGTGAATATTTAACAAAAGGTGTGAAAACATTGGAGCATTGAAAGTTTTATCAAGTGAGATTGGGTGCGAGAGAGATAGGACGATAGAGGGAGATAAACAATGGCATAAAAATTCATAGCAGCAATACAGAAACGGTTGGACGCCCCTGGCGCCGGTTGGGCGTCCTCTCAAATATGAATCTGCCCATTATGATAGGAAATGAACTGGCACACCTGACGAGACGTGATCATTTTTAACGGAAATTGAATACTTAATTTATGGCTATTACTGGCAAATTCTTCGACATAGTGTCCACCATTTTAGTCGGAAAAGAAAGGACATAATTGTGAATGTGAAACTGGTCGAATTTAGGATGTCAGTTGCCGCATTGCTCGTAAAAGGGCAAGGTCGTGAAACTATGCATAAGGACGTGATAATAGCCAAAACATTAGATTACTAGGAGATAATGAACTTAAAGAACGACTGCTTTAAGTTTATTCCTACCAAATAGATCAAGGATTGTGCCAAACTGTGGGATAAGACGTTAGGCCCTGCTTCTATATACCAACTTTACTGTGTTCGTGTTAACAATGCAGTGAACCAGGAGCTGTGTAAGAGCAGTTCTAGCGGTGGTTTTTTTTTTGTGTAAGGAGTTTGTCACCCTTCATGGACTACCAACCCCCTTAGAAGTATCACCCTTATAGTGGGCCAACGGAAACACGCATGTACGTTTAACGGCGGCGGTATCATATGAGCGAGAGGTACCTCCTAGTTCAATTTCGTTGTAATGCAATATGACGACACCTCTAGCAAAATCCCGTATGTTACCTGGAGACCATAAAAATAGAAGAGAACATTTCCAACATTCACCCACCCAGCGCCATAAAGATGTAAAATGGAACGTTAAATAAAAACGCCGTTTCCAACTGTAACGCCAAATAAACGACGAAACATAATTCATAATATATCTTGCGCTTGTAAGGACTGTACATTGCATATTGGATTCGGAACCATGGAATTTGAATAAAAAGGTTTGTCGTAAAATAGTCACCATTCTATTATTGCACGTTGCTAGTGTTGTGCTTGTACTGTCCATATTACCGCCGTCACCGATTTGTTTATCGATATTACTGTTTGAGCACATTTGGAAACTTCAATGATATGCAATTTCAAAGGCTCGCTACATATCATTATATATTATAGTGTTATGAGCTTTAAATGCTGATATTGCCGATATTATAGATTTATTTGTCAGTAGAATAAAATAATATTGACGTTCAATGCTCATATATGTGAAAATTCTTATGTAGGTGTGTTTGTAGCTACACGCTGAAAAAATATTTTCACGCAAACAATCGACGGAATTTGATATTACAATCTTGTATATCAAATAATACTTTATATACCGAATAAAATTAACATTTCCTTGAAATAAATTTCACGGGAACCTGTCAGGGTACATATATTGATATTGCAGACTTCAACCGCTTTGTTGAGCAATATTTTATCGTGCTATTGAATACACTCGAAGCTAACATCAACAACATTGTGTTGTTGGATATTAAAGTGACCAATCCCTTAAGAATTTGTTTGTTTGTTCGAACGCGCATATCTCAGGAGCTACTGGCTGGAATTGAATTTTTTTTTTGTGTCGAATAATCTATTTATCAAAGAAATCTAACACCATGACGCAACGACTAATATGGACTGGAATAACGCGGGTGTACCACAGTGTAATCGTTTATTGATTAATAGATATGAGTTAAAGGAATTACTTCTCTTACATTAAACGTAATTAGATAACGCGGATGGCAAAGTCATGAAGAATTTTACTACGCAAAACCGCTCGTATGTATATGTGTTACTGTTTCTTATTGTAACATTTATTTTAATACTGAATTAGACTCAAATAAAAATATTTTAAAATGTCAATGCTAAAGGAATATGTCTGATATTTTAATCTTACTTATTGTTACAATTACACAGGCATTTAGCATAATTCCGCATAACATACTTGAATAATTACCTGAAGAAAGTTACAACTTAAATTAATTAGAAATTTACACTAAATGATGTGTAATGTAGGTTCCTTTTAAAATAATAAGATGGTGAGAGGAGACATTCTTCCAAGTCATAGGCGTAGAATCATGTCTATAAATAATTATCTATTTTCAACAGTTAAAAGGTTAAGGAAAACATAATCTTGTTTTGCTTAGTTCGGCTAGAGCTAAACAAAAGTAAAGTTAATGAAATACCAAATCATGCATATAAATTTAGTAAGTGCGAAATATTCAGAGCGACTCATTTTCTCCTTACCACTTACATTGTATCCTTTATCAATATACCAATACAAGATAAAATATTTGTAACGTTCGCAATAAAAAAAAAAACATTTTTATTACAAAAAGCATTACCACAAAAATGATCGAGAACCCATTAGAAAAACCGATATTTATCGACAACGTCTATCACTAGCAACTATCAAACCCTTCAATAAACCGGGGCTAGACGACCGAAATATCTGACCCTCAGATTCATCTCGGGTTAAGCTTTTCATATAAAAACCTTTTTACGCTTTCTTTTCGATTCACTTACATGTTTCTGCGCTTAGCCGTTTGCTTATTTGGGATTTTTTATTTCCTAACCCTTTCGATCTTTATGATGTTGAATAACAATTTGACAGCTACCGGCGTATACATTTTGATCGAAGGTATATTTCTTGCGGCTCACGTCGTGTTGCTTTTCAATGTCAAAATGACAAGTGACTGATTGGTGTTCAAACTATATGACATAGGGAATTGAGTCAATTTATTTTAATATTTATATTTTTTTTAACATTTTTCTTTAATTTTTTTTTTAATGTTTGTGAACGAAGATTTAAAACGATTTAATTTACAACGATTTTTCCTGAGAATTTATACAATATTACATAACGATTATTGATAAATGCCTTTAATTGAAACAGCACTATATCTAACCGGTTCTTGTGTTTGATTGTAAAACATATGTATGACTACTAAAAAACGGGTAATATCAATCGATTTTCAGCTAAATATAAAAATTGACAAACTATTAGTGAAACTGACACGAATATTCACGAAGAACTCTCGATACGGTCATGCTTCCCGCCAGACACTTGGTCTCGATTCTTTCCTGGCACCCGTTTTGCACTTCAGAACTGCCACTGATCGGCACTCTAATTGGTGTCACTAAGTTATAACAAGTGTTTCAAATTTTTTTTTTGAATAATCTTTTTATATATATAACAAGTTTTTTTAATAAGCCTTTCAATTATCTGTTTAACAAACGCCGATTGGTTCACGCCGGCATAACGGGGGAGATACCTATCCCTCATAATACGGTTGCGAAATTATGGCTATACTGTCGCGTTTTGTGCTCGCAAAAGGCTGTGAATTATGGCGTGAGCAAGCAAAACATGTGTATATGACGTTTATGGACTTGGAATTGTTACACTATATAGTACGCTATATGGATAACCTACTTTTTGGGAGTTATTCAGTTATAACCAAAAATGGATTCCTCTTTCTTGCGTAACGAGCAAACAAGCAGTAATAGTACGTGACTATCGCGCCCATAAACATCCACACCAAAAGCCGACTGCTCTTAACTTGCAATTTTATTTATACCTTATTGAAATTATTTGGAAGTGGTAGTACCACGCTGCATGGGAGGAGGTAGTACCATACACAGTACAGGATAATATTTCCTCCTATGCAGCGGAATTGGGCCAGCACGATCGCGGAGGTACCTCTCGCTCACATAATACCGCCGTAAAGTGACACTTTCAGTGTCGCGTTTCGTGCGGCTTGTGAGTAGCCGGTGGCCCATTGGGGCGACGGTGTGCCACGCATCGGCATAGTACCTATGTAGATGTTCATGGGCATCGGTACTCGTAAAAAAAGTCGCCGATTGATCGTTTGCCCCGCTATCCGGCGATCTTGATGGCAAAAACTGTTGAAACAACGACGAGATACAGATGATGTAAAACATTTTAACTTCGACAGGAACATGCACAATCCGCCACTAGCCGAGAAGATTCTGGAAAATTTTAAAGATTCCACGAAATATTGAGGCGAGCTTCTTGTTTCAAAGACGATGTATAGTGGCGTGGAATATAAAATGCATTTCTCTTAATTCAAGTACGCTTATTTGTTTGTGTCGCGTTTCGTGTGGTTTGTCAGTAGCCGGTTGCCCATTGGGGTAAGGAGGGCAACGCATCGTTATAGTAATTATGTGGATGTTCATGGGCGTCGGTAGTCGTATAAAAGCTCCGATTGCACGTTCACCTCCCCCCCCCCTATTCTATTAAGAAAAAGAAAAAATGGTGAGAAATAATAATTTTTTTCTGACGAGTTCGCTTTTCGGTTTAAGTTAAATCCCCAACGCTGTGAACATGTACACTTAACAAACTCCCCGATATTTTCTAACAATAATGAAAATATTAAAAGACTTGGGATCTGCAAACGACTGTTGGTGTCTCGGCTGCTTCCGAGTACAGTGTCAAGTTTATAATTCAGCACCGGCCGGGCAGTTGAGATGTGCAGCCGTCTCTCGTCAGCGATCTTATCGCCTAATCGTCGCTCACGATCCCCGAGGGGGTGTGATCTTGGAGATGCTGGGAAAATATAAATAAAGCCTTGCCATTACGTTTAATTATTACGCTTAAAGTAACATTATGCTTAAAGTAAGCTGGTCACAGGACAAGTTTTATAGCATTCGTAACTGCAAAAACCCGCACAAGTGGAGGTATCGCTATGTCTTTTGGACAAAAAAATCCTACTGAACTCGAACAGACTGTAAAAATCCACAGCATAGCGCTCTCTTACAACGTTGTGTTATTTTTTTATATCATAAGGGGACAAACGAGCAATCGAAGCCTCCTGATGACGCCCATGGCCATTCGCATGATTGTTACACAGATGCGTTGCCCTCCTATCATACCCCACCCCAATTGGCCACCGGATACTTACAAAACGCACAAAAAGCGATAGCGACGCTGTCACTTTAAGCCAGTATCCAGTGAGCGCGACGTACCTCCCCAGGCGTGCCGGCCCTAATTCCGTTGCATAGGAGGATGTAGTGTCATGCACCATGCATGGCACTGTCTCTTCCTAAATTCCATTCTTTTATCTTTATTTAGATTAGCTTAATCAAAAATCATGCGAGAGAAAAAAGGAAGTTTACTGGCATCTGTACACGGAAGGTGCGTATCATCTATACTAATATTATAAAGATGAAAGACTTGATATTTTGTTTGTTTGCTAGTTTGAAATGAATAGGCTGCGAAAGTACTGGACCGATTTAAAAAAAATATTTCACCGTTGGCAATACACTATTCCCGAGTGACATAGGCTATGTTTCATTTGCAAACTTAGGGATGCTTACTGAAACTTAAATAATCTATCCCAAGGTGTAAAAAAATAAACAAAAAACTTCCTTCAATCGCGTGCAAAAATTATTAACCATAGAACAAAATGACGTATTACAATTTCTCTGGACACATCACTATCTATATAAGTGACTCGACAGCATGTCTCTATCTTTAGTTACGTCACAATAGGCGTGGTTTTATTAAAAAAAAAACCGGCAATACACTATTCCCGAGTAACATAGGCTATGTTTCATTTGCAAAAAAAATTAGGGATGCTTACTGAAACTTAAATAATCTATCCCAAGGTGTAAAAAATAAACAAAAAACCTCCTTCAATCGCGTGCAAAAACTATTAACGATAGAACAAAATGACGTATTACAACTTCTCTGGACACATCACTATCTATATCAAGTGACTCGACAGCATGTCTCTATCTTTAGTTACGTCACAATAAGCATCCTTTTATTAAAAAAAATAAATAAAAACAACCGCTAAAAAAGGATCTCTATTCGTATTGATCGTTATCAAAATAAATAAATAATTATTTAAGACTACTTCAATACCTTTATATCACCGTTTAAATGATTCGCTTCGGATTTTCCATTCAAAAGATAGCACGGGTTTAAATAATAGAAAAATCGCCGCTGGGTTGGCTATGCGTTTTAAGCGAAAACCCGTATGGAAGCGTGGGCGGGTCGTTAGTTACATATAAAACGACAGAAAACAAGTTTGTTGTATGGCCCCTTTAAATAATGTATTTATTAATTTTCTTAGTACTCGGTGCTATAGCGGCTACACAAATACACCGTCGGAGAAAATTAAAATTATCATTCATGCTTCAATAGATGCAGCCGAGTCACATACAGACGGACCGACTGTGAGTGGGAAGCCATAAAAGTATGTTGAATATATTTTAATATACTTTAATTTAACTAGTAAATATAGAAACCAAAGTAGTATAATTAACGAAGTCCGTTTCGAACGAGCGGCTATAATTCTATCAGATACTTTACAATTTATTACGTCACACATATCATTGTACACGAGACAATAAAAACCGATTATACGCAAAAATATCGATAATGGACACAACACTATTAAATTTATGAAATATTACAACTATTGAGATCATATAGGTAGAGATAGCCATCAGCGGGTTGGTTTATGGAGAAGGAAGATGAGAATGCGTTACTGTCTTTGTCTATTCACTAACACATGCACATTGCAGAAAGGGAAATAAACTAAAGAAGAGACAGAGAGTGAGCCTCATTTGTTGTCTCTTCCGACTTAGACGGACGCGTTCAAGGTATCTTTTCTTTTATTGCGGTTTCCGTATGGTTCAAACATTGTAATTGGTTGAAGTAGTTTTAGAAAGAGTTAGTGAATTGAGAATAGCAGAATTGGGCCGGCATAAAGTGACATCTTCGGTGTCAGGTTCCTTGCGGGCTCTGCACAGCCGGTAGCCCATTGGGGGAGGAGTAAATGGAGGCAACGCAACGATACAGTAATCCGATAGGCTCCGATTTCTCGTTTGCCCTCATATGTTATAAAAAAACTAGGGGTATCAGTTCAACACACAAGCCGAGTTTACTCCTTACGCGTACATGATTTTAAATTGAAAGATGTAAGAGACATAAGAACGGTAAAACCCATTAAAGCTAAAGTTTATTTTTCTGACCTAAACTTATGCTGTGGTCGAGAAGAGAAGCGCAATATAGCTTTATCGGATTGCTATGAGTGTTCCTCGGACGACGAGACTAGGTTTGGAGACGAACGAGAGACCGACCCCCCACTCTCCCGCGGATGGGAATGGGGATACGTGAATGTTTATAAAAGCGAATATATCTATTATCAAGGCCAGAGAGACCGTTTAGTCGGGGGCAGCTCGCCCGCGGTAGATATAATGACCTCCGCGCTGACGTGAATGGTTGGCTCATGGAGGAGGAGGCTAATGTACCCAGGAACTGTTACTTAAAAGTTAAAATGACCAAATAAGCGACCTGTAGTACCGCGTAGCATTGCTACGAGTAAGCGTAGCTCCAGCCACCTGTGCTACGCAGCATAAAATTTTCTCCGTTTTTAGAACACCCAGCGCCGTTTGAGTACTTTTAACTTAAAACCTACGATCTTAAGGGGTTTTTAACTTAAATTCCAGGAACCTTATTTATCATTCAAATCAAGGTACCTAAAGGAGGTTCCTACTTTAAAATAGGTACTTACATATAACAGTCAGTGTCGCGTTCGCTCTGATGACCTTGTGCATCTGAGCTGGTCCCACCTGGCACTGGTACTCCGCATCGTCTTCCAGGGTCACGTTGGTTATCCGCAGGTTGTAGACGCCGTGCCGTCTGTCCCCGAACATAGTGTATCGGGGATAGCCGGGGATGATTGATGAGAAACCTGAGGAGAGAAATAACAACAATATGATAAAATATTGTTTCACACATACTTTTTAAGGAATACCAACGCCCATAAATATCCACACAACCATGTGTTACGAGAAAAGTACTTTTAGGGATTTCATCGCGGTTTACCTTATTGGTTTACTTACTTACGTAACTGGCCCGGTGTTTCAGAAGCTTTGCAGACCGTTATTGAAATGAGTAAAATTCGCGTATACTTAAGACATCATGTTAACATATGTAAACCAGTTCAGGAGCTGTGTGCAATCACACCATGTTTCCAAACGGAGGTAGAAATATGATTCATAGCATTTCACATTTTTTTACAGCAAGGATACTATCGGCGGGGGCAGCCACTATCCATCAGTTGGCCCACTGTCTCATAACATAAATGATAATTTATCACATTAACCGTCATTACGAAAATAAGCAGCCCAGACAAGTTGATGTCCAGCGATGCCCATGAACATCCGCATAACCAGAGGTTGTTTATAGTCCTCCTTTACCCCATCCCCACAAAGGGACATATTACTCTCCCGAGCCACAAGCAACACGAAAGCTTAGCAATTACTCGACACCGGTATGGGAGCTAGAGACCTCCACAGTAGTTTCTGCCTGGCTGCAATGGACAAATATCACCTTAAATATTTTTTATAGTATAGGGAGACAAACGAGCAGTCGGAGCCCTTCTACGACTACCAACTTCCACCGGCTACTCACAAACTGAACGTAACGCGACACTGTAGATGTCGCTTTACGGTTGTATCAAGTGGCGGTATCATCTCATAAGATCATTTCAGCTGAGGTTTCCAAATGTTCAACCATTAACTTCTGTACGTTTCGACGCATTTAAGTTTTAGCCCTAGAGTTATCTATTAACAGTTGACCGTAGTCAACTCTAGTCAGTTCTGGTCACATGCGGCGATGCATGCGACAAGTCGGCGTTTTATTTTAAATACAATTTCGTGGTTCAATGTAGATTTATTTACGAGTGCGGTTTATAGGTTGGCCACACGTCTCGATTTGTACGAGACTCTCCCGAGAGCTGAGAACTGACGGAATTGAGGGTTCAGCTGACGGCTTTCGAGCGGTTGCCGGTAGCCCATTGGAAGGGAGGAAGAAAGATTTAGATACCCATCGAAATCATCATCATCACTTAGGAGGTGGTGTTACGCATGGTGCATGACACTACATCATCCTATGCAACGGAGTTAGGCCGGCAGGACCGGGGAGGTACCTCTTGCTCATATAATGATACAGATGTTTATGGGCGTCATCAATTATAAAAAGGGCTAGAATGCTCGTTCGTTTCCATATATTGTAAAAAAATGTCCCGTTTTCAGCTAAATATGAAATGGTCACAGTAGCTGTAAAGTATATACCGATGCGGTTAGACCAAATGATACATGCGTCGATTACTTCACTAAAGATATTACTGCGTTATTAGCTAATTGGGCCGGCACGATCGGGAAGGATCCTCTCGCGAGCATGATACCGCCGTAGAGTGACATCTTCAGTGTCGCGCTTGGTGCGGTTTGTGAGTAACCGGTTTGTGAGTAAGCGAGATCCATTAGGGGGAGGAGGGTAATACATCGGCATAGTAATTATATGGAGGTCCATGGGTGTCTGGAGTCGTAAAAAGGCTCCGATTTCTCGTTTGCCCCCCTATCGTATTGAAAACAACGACCAAAGACTTGCCTCTATCTGACAACACGGTCGTGTAGTGACGGACGGGGCATTACTGCATCGTACGCTGATTGGACGGGCATGATGAGCTATGATACTGCGTCACGTGTGGCCGCACGGATCCCGGCCCAAATGCATCCATCAGTCTAAAATAATTGAGCTACTTCGGGTACAATCAAATTCTAATGACCTATGGCAACGCATCGGCATAGTTCATGGGCGTCGGTGGTCGGTAAAAGGTTCCGATTATTTCTTTGCCCCCTGTCCTATAGGAAAGAAATATTACTTTTGTAATGGGGACAAACCAGTCCTAAATTAAGAGGCCAAGCTTCGGCCCGGTAGGTCATCGTGGGTAGAACACATTGGTTGCAGACTTTGAGGCATTGGCAATACTTAATTACTCACTATCTAGTCCAATAAATCAATGACAGTTAATGCTAAACGGAAACTAACAGAAACTCACATATCGAGTTGGCCTAATTCTAGAGTTGCTTACGTCATCCTCCAGTGTAGTGCACAAAGTGTCGACTGATTAGTTGACTGTGCGTTACCTAATACACGGCGTTGTCGATTAGTTTATCGGTTAATGAACATGAGAAATCTATACTAATAATATAAAAGTGTAGAGATTAATGTCAAGAAATATTGGCCCGTATTGAAAAATTATGTTTGTGTTGAATAGTCCTTTTAACGAGGAAGGCTATAGGCTATAAGCCATGAAGCTACGATTAATGAGGCCGGAGTTACGCGGTGGTGCTAGTTATTCAAAGCCAAACCCGACTGACATATGTATCAACGTACAGGAGAATCTAGAAACTTGAAATTTGGTACATGGTTTTATGATGTAAGCGAACGAAGAAAATAATTTAAAAATTCAACTCCAATGGGGGTAAAATAAGGCCCCCCCTCCCCGTGGGAAGTTTATATGAAAATGTTCTCATTTCAGGACTAAGAAGTATGAAATTAGCAATTTATTTGTTTTATGTTCATAGTTTGTTCACGAAACAGAATTATTAGAAATTAATATTTTAAACTAAGCGTTAAACAAACTTGCAAATTACCTTAACATTTTAAAGGGCATCTAAAATAGTATTAAAGTCTATCTGACTTTTGTGGTTAAAAAAAATCGTAATTTATTTCTGTATTAAATGTCATTTCTGTTACAAGTTAATATTTAAAAAGTAATAAATAATTCCATTATTAAAACCTATCACAGACAAAAAAATTATATTTAGAACAATTTCCATTCGGAATTACTCGTACACTGATCACTGGACGAATTTAATTTTTAAAATGTATATTCCATTTTCAAAACTCATGAAACAAACAAACTAAATTTACAACTTTCGAACATTTGACAAAACAAAAGGATATATCAAATAAATTCATTTATATAACAAGATATTAAAGTTCTCATATTTGGAACATACGTGACATAAAATTCCATTTCAATAATAAAACAAAGCACAATTTTAAATTTCAAACTTATACTATACTATCTACATAAATTCGCCGGAACCATCCGAATCAATCGACTTCTTGCTCGAACCATTGTCTTCCTGATGTATACCCATTGAGGAACAAATTTCTATCATTACGTTGATACGTGGATTTCGGGCGGGGTCTCGTTTCAAATGGGATTCGATACGAATTTCGAACGTGTTCTAGAATTTAAATAATTCAAATTTGGAATTGTATTGTCTACTTGCTTAATGGCTGCCCAATTTATATACATATTTACAATTTAAATTTATGTATATTGTATACGCATCTACATATTAATTTGAATATATTTTGGTTTTTTTTTACTTCACTTTGAGCTTTTATAAAATCTCATTAAGTATTTAACTGGAATAGTGGGTATTATTTTTACCCTACAGTACAAAGGGTTATGTATTTACCTTTCATTTATATATGTAAGTTTTATCCATATTCCTTCCTATAAAAGCACTCTGAGGTTGATACGGGTAGGCCAATTTTTGTTTTGTATGTTGAGCAAAGAAACCGTCTACATAAAGTATAAAAAAAAATGATGTCCGCTGCTACAGTTGAGGCTGTTACCATGGGCCCTAACATTAAAGTCGGCATCAATTTAGCCTTGTTTCATTTCAATTTTCTTATTAGTTTACAGTTTCGTTTAACTTTACTTAATGAATTATAATTAGTAATTAAGTTTTTAGTGATTATGTATTAAATGTAATTAAAATATTGATTTCCAAAAATACAAGATACACGATTTCATGCTGAACTATACTATATTTCAAAAAAATAATGTATTTAAACATATGTTTTTGCGAAGTCAACCCTAAGCGCATTGTTTTAAGTTGTTTTTTCAGTGCATAAATTTACATTGCGCACATATTTTGTACGTGTGTTTTTAAAATTTACTGTGTATTTTCGTAAAAAATAACTATTTTGTAAATATATTTTTTCATTGTATAGGAAGAAAACGGCAGTAGGGCCACTTGTAGGTAAGGGATCTCCAACGCCCATAAACACCCAGAGGTACATGCGTTGCCGGCCTTTTGGAGATAAGTGGCCTTGTTTCTTTTTATTTTTTATCTCAAGATTCCAAACAGGGGAGGTTGTCTACAACAACACTTGAACTTGTATTCCATAGGTCAACACTGAATCGTGTTTAAATAAACGGCACACAACTCTTTTAAACCGTTCGTGTTACGTTAGTTTATTGACACAATGTCTAGGTCTGCAAATCCTGGCTTGACACACGAGGTCGAAGGTCGGGAGACCTTTGTGAAGGTTCCTAAAGGTCAGACTTGTTTCAAATACGCGAATTTAGAATTTGTATAAGTTATAAGATATTTTTTAGCTGCAACAACACTTTTGAAAAGCTGCGTTGAGGGAGCTTCAATTTAAGGTTAAATAATGATCTTATCATGTGTTTATTTAGATTTATCATAAATACCACACGTGCATAGGCGTATGCGTGAGGCCCTGGGTTCGAATCCCCAGTGTTATTCAGTACAGTCCGGAGTCAGGAAGTTGACGGTGTTACACGCCCGTGGCACGGACACGTTAATCCTTCGGTCCTGCGCCTGGTTACTCTCCGGTCCTGTCGGATATCCATCCCATCGGAATAGAAGAATAAGGGTACTGGGATAGGATTTAATTATCAAAGAAAGACGAGCCAACTGGCACGTCTCTATAGAGATGGTTGTCGAGGCCGAAAATCGGCTAGGACAACATTATCATTATTGGCTATAATACTAACAACGCCGCACGTTTTCACCCGCATAGCTTACAACATTCATTTCGTTTATAAATAGGCAATTCAACATCTAAAGAATGTTTCATCACTGAAGCCGTAGCTAACTGAGATTAGCGCGTTCGAACGAATAAATTCTTCATAATAAGTATATTATGAAGAATTTAATTGTTTGAACGCGTGGCAGCATCCCGTGGTTTTATACTTGTTGCTATGGTCCATTGGTCATGTGGTTTATGGGAATAGTTTTCTTTTGGGCCTGAACTTACTTATGCTGCTGCTGTTATGCCGTGAAATCGGATAGAAGCCCAGTCAGCTGCAACAGATTTCCAGATCGTAGTGTATACTGTACACACGTCCTGTGACCATCCCCATGAAAGAGCCTATCTGTTAAACACTGAAATAATATTCAAATCGGACCAGTTTCTAAGGTTCAAACCAACAGACTCTTCAGTTACAGAGAGCTCTGAGAGAGAGAGAGAGAGAGAGAGGGAGAGAGAAGGTTGAAAATTTTACCCTCCCCCCCGAGCTAGTTCAATTTCAACCCGCATGATATAGTTAGGTATAATTATTTATTAAGTACCAAAGTGTAACTTACCAAGCGCAAACCCATCCTTGGCCCACTGCACCTGCCCCGCCAGGTTGGCGACGGCACACTCCAGTATCGCCTCAGAGCCCTCCTGCACCCTCAGACTTCGCGGAGGCACCCTGAAATACTGCTGCTGGAAGCCGTTCACCGAAGACAGGGCTGTAAAACAATTTTGCTATTAGGCTTTATGTAAAAGTTACTGCCATACAGAATTGCAGTGGAATTAGGCGGGCACGAACGGGGAGGTAACTCTCGCTCATATGATACCGCCGTAAAGGGACATCTCATAGTCGCATTTCATGCGATTTGGGGTTGGCCGTTAGCCCGTTGGGAGGTAAGCAAAGAGGAGGGCAACGCATCAGCATAGTAATGAAATGGACGTTCATGGGCGTCGGTAATCGTATAAAGGTTCCGATTTATAGCTCCTATATTCTAAAGGGGAGAAAAGCCATTGGAGCTTTTTAGTGATTACCCGCAGTTTCAACCGCACGAAACAAGACAGCCTAGCTGGCAGTTGATAGTAGTATCATATTTTTTATGACACAGGACCAAACACGCAGGTAGGTAGTGACTACCGCCGCTCGTAGACATTTGTAAAACTAGGCGTCTTGCAGACGCGTTGTCGGCCTTTAAGTTAAAGGTCTGCTCTTTTCTTGAAGACCTCTAAGTCGTATCGTAAATACCGAGGGAGGCAGCTGCTTCCACTGTAAAGTCGTACGCGGTAAATAGTGGTAGCGGTGGAACATACGAGTTCTGTTGCGATGTCCGAAGATGGAATTCTGCTGCTGGCATTAATCCGAATAATAGAAAGAGTGACATAATCCCATACAGATGACACTGATAGAGAATCGAAGCCGTTCTTTAAACGCGGCCGTCTCAATCGAAAGAGAACAGAATATATAGTACACTCTATCTCTTTTTACACTACACTCAGCGCAATGTGCATTCGAAATTAGATAGACAAAGAAAGTGCTAAGTTCTAATCTTTCTTCTCTATTCACCAAGACGGCCACTAGCCGGTATCCAACTGCTTATGACATTCCAGATTCGTCCCTAGTCGACGCATTACGTTATGCATATTTCGCCAGTGTCCTGCGGTCGATTAGGAAACACAAACGGTTGTCACAAACACTTAACAACAAACATCTGTTTGCCAAAAATAAACATTAGCAGCCAACCAAATTATACCGATGTTTCGATTCGAATAATATTAGTATTAATCTCTCACTCGAATAAATAAAAGCAATATTATTTGTCAATCCCCGTGCTCGTTGGCGGGAATTCGGGAGCCGTTGGGGAGGAAACGATAAGACGCCATCTTGGATTTAATGTCACGTTGACGTAAACACGTTCTAAAATTTAAAACCGTCCAAATTATATTTCTGTATTCGGAATTCGAGATTCGAAATTGTTTGTCAGCGTATTCCTTTTTGAATTTTAATTGCCATTTCATGAAGGCGGATCTTTGGGATGGATTGGTATATATTTTCATGTCATCTGCTCTTTGCACACCTTGGAACTATATAACATTACATTCCATCATTATGTGTAAACAAGCGGACATTGTAGAAATAAAGTATTTTTTACTCCTAATGAATGCAATTATTAATTATAACTGGCTTGTGTTGTCTAGCACCAGGTCAGACCAAAAGTTGTTATTGGGGTTTTTCAATTTCTAACAACAGTCCGAAGTAAGGCAGTTGGCGCCGTTACACCCGCGTGCCTCGGTCACATTAAGCCGTCGGTCCTGCGCCTGATTTCTCTCCGGTCATGACTGATTGTTAGATCGGCATATGGGAAAGAGGGAATAGAGACTTCATATGTCCTACGCAGTTGGACAGTCTCTATAGAGATGGTCACCGTAGCCGAATGGGCCACAAACTCACAGACCACACAAAGTTCAGCATAGCTTCAAATCAAGGAAGGAATTTTAGTGACATGCTGCATAGGAGGGGGTAGTGCCATGCATAGTGCATGACACTACATCCTCTCGCCGCCGTAAAGTGACATGGGAAAGGACCGCAATGCATCGGCATAGTAATTATGTAGATGTTCATATTAAATAAAAAAAAATTGAGCGACACTTACCCCGGCCGGCTCAATTCGGCTGCGATGCAGCATGGCACTACCCTTTACAATTTCGCGTTACACTTAGCATGAGCTCGTTTGCCCATTATGGAATAAAAAGAACGAGAAGGAAATCAGTTCGGAACAAAAAGTCGAGATACAATTTACTAAAAATTTCTCTGCCTACATTTACATAATGTTGGAAGAGAACGCTCTTTTTTCGTGTTATTAGAACACTTGGCGTACCCCGCGGTTTTACCTGCAAAAGTCTATAGGTACATGTTTTTGAGGGTGAAAAGTATTTTCACGTATATCTGTGCCAAATCACATCCAAATACGTTTAGTACTGGCCATGTGGGGGGGGGGGCTTTTGTGAGTAACAGGGGTGAGTGAGTAGTAGAGGGGATGATAGGAGGGCAACGCATGTGTGTAACAATCATGCGAATATCCATGGGCGTCGGTAGTCATAAAAAGACTCCAATTTCTTGTTTGTCCCTTATGCTATAAAAAATTACTGTTTCTTTATTAACAATAGGTGGATAAACCAGCGGTGACAACGGACGTCTATTAGCATCTACATTAGCAGATGTGGCCGTCCTTCACCACAGCCCCCAATGGACCGCCGGCTACTTACTAACCGCATGAAACAACATGGTACCGTCTTAAGTTAGCAGAGATTACGACGGTATGATGTTCGAGTTTTGTCGGCTATGCTCGAGGAGTTGATTTGTTCAATGTAGACGCATCTCGAATTGTGCTAGTTTTGGTTAATTACGTCACAACCTGATATCTCGTCTATCTTGACAGAAGTCTTCTTATATTTAAGACGAAGTCTCCAAAACATGTCTATGTCTATGTGCTCGTTGCTCTCAAAATCCACTGAACGGATGGCGCTTTCACCTATGGATAGAGCTAAACCCGAGGAAGGTTTTAGTGTATTTGGTCTCCGTTATTCGTAGGTGAATCCAGAGCGGCGGATACGTAAAAATGTGAATGATTTTCGAAATTAAACAAGAGAGCTGTATTTAAGTTTAACATCATACTTCGATGCTAATTTCCCGACAAATTATAATTTCCGATGTCATAAGTTTACGCGAATGTTAGTCATTACAATAAAACTACTTTTACGGATTTTATTGCGGTTTATTAAATTATTTATATACCCCGAATCGGATCCTTTAATCGGAACAAATAAAATTATAATTCTTCGGACACTTTTAAAAACTTGGTACATCAGGACATCTGCATCTCGGTCCACCCGTGACCATGGTTGCTGTAAAGCTTATGAAACGTCGGGTTATATAAATAATTTAATAAACCGCGATTAAATCCGTAAGAGTAGTTTTATTGTAATGTAACTTTCGAGTTAAGTCACCTTAGTTACAAGGGTGCTGTTAAATATAAATTCTCCTTTTTCACAATATATTTGAAGGCTGTACGTCTGAGACGAGCGGTAAGGCTAATATGATAGGAGGCGACAAGTGTCCTTACAAGGCGACGCGACACTCCCGAGGTGAACGCTCCTGACTGTTTGTGGTGCAAGGTATGAGAGAACATCAAGTTTCTACCCGACTGCGTGAGAAGAGTGGTAATGTTGTACGAGGGCATATATCTATGTATAATTTTAGTTTACCCTAAGGTACTCATATATATGAGCAATAGGAGCCCATATCTGCATTACTTTTAATCGGATATTTGTGAGCGTCGGTAATAGCCAAAAGAAAAGTATCTGACGGGTTTAAGTAGGCACATCAAAAGTTATACTTATTTTTCGAAATATATCACTGTAAAAAAATTCGACGAACGGCTGGCTCTGTTGGTAGCGTAGCGGTTCGTTCGCGTGCTACGCCAAAAGTTGCCGGACGAATCCCGCCTAGATTATGGATGTTTATACATGTATATACATAATAAATATCTGAAATATATAAAATTTCTTTAATTTATAAGAATATTAATTATATTTCCGTTATCTGGTACCTGTGACACAAGTCCTTACTTGGTACTTACCACAGGACTAGGCTAAGGTTATGTGATAAGTTCACTATAACAAGATATTATACAAAAAAAAGTCATTTTATTGTAATCAACGCAAACGTCAATAGCATTCTTATTTCTTACTTATCTCTTTTTATAATGTCGGTGTCCGTCAGCATCGCAAAAAACCTCTCAAACCTTCTCCAATAAATGCGCCAAAATATTTCACTTCAAGAGATGGATTCTAACGACTAGTCCGTCAACTATAATTACCCGCTACCGCTTATGCCGTACACCGCGGCATAAGCGTAGTTTACTCTGCCAGGCTTAGCCGGAGCACGTAAATTAACCGGCGGTGTTTGTTATTTCAATTGTCACTTGTATACAAGCCCTCGTGCGCGGCTGCACATGTTTGTGCCACATGTAGTGGTGTACCGTTTACGAGTTACCGTTTTTTATCGATAAAGTAGCTTAGTGATGTGATGATAGTAGATGGACTACGTTTTATCGACATAACTAATTTACGTCATAGTTATGTAGTTTTAAACATTCTTAATTTTTTTAGCTTTTTTTGTACGACTATAATTTTTAACTAGTTTTTTTCATACTTTAGGTTCGTAAATCTTCAAGAGTCATATTTTATTAAATTATTTGATGATTTGACTATTTAACTATAAGCATAGTTGAAATAATGATACGTAACTGGTATATGTCTGTATTTGATCCATTTTGACAAAATTGATTGAACGGATTCTTATATGGTTTTCATCAATAGATACAGTGAAACATGGCCTCTTAATTCAGGACTGGTCCGCAAGTTTGCGGTAGTTCAGCGGGCTATTGAACGTGCTGTGTTGGGTAATTGTTTGTCCCACAGAATTCGCAAGGAAGTCATAAGGCAGATAACTAAAGTATCAGATATAGCGCGACGAGTAAGCTCGCTGTAGTGGCAATGGGCTAGTCACACACTCAGAAGAACAGATGACAGATGGGTCAGTAAGGTTCTGGAGTGGAGGCCGCGTTTAGGAAAACGACGTATTGGTCGACCGATCACCAGGCGGGCAGACGATCTCCGTGCAGTAGCCGGTCCGGGATGGATGCGAGTAGCAGGAAATCGGTCGTATTGGCGTTCATTGAAAGAGGCCTATGCCCAGAATTGGACCGAGTACTCCAATACTCTCGATTGATAATGATACGACTCGATAATGATGATACAGTGATTAGGAAGGTTCTCGCGCCCAATCTGTTATCCACAGACAAAGTTAGGGCGCAAGACTAGTAATTGCCGACCGGGCCACGCGTTTCCGTGGATATTTTTTTATCGTTAATCGAAATAAGATATTTCCACGTTATAAGTTAATCCAAAGTAAAGTAAGTATCTCGTGTGATGACGTTTGTCCGGGCTAATCGATGAAACTATTGGATCTTTATAGGATATTTTTAAATTAAGAATAAAAATAAGAAGACTTTTATTGAGATAATTAAACTTCTGCTAAGTGTTTGTGCCGGAAGACGCACAACAGTGCACATGACATAAAAGCAGTACCTTCACGCGTGTTATCCCCGAAGAGGTAGGCAGAGGTGAGCTAGTACATCCACAACTCGTAGGTACATATACTAGAACACCCACGACTAGTCGAGGCACTGAGGCCCATGCTGTCGTAGGTGTTAAGCCTATGGCCGCTTCGGGCACGTTCCAATCCCGGACTCAGAATAATCTGGGAAACATTTAATAACAGTTGCCCGACCTGGGGATCGAACCCAGGACCCCACGCTACTAACGGTCTTCACAGACGACACCCGCACCGTTACACCGCAGAGGCCTAGATCACTTCAACATCCTCCCAGACACGCAACTTGGTTTGAGGCGCACTTTTTCGGTAGAAGATGCTGTCTTTACCGTTACACCACGGAGGCGTCGCACATAACATAATTCCTCAATGTGACCACCCAGTTAATGATCATGATGTCCGGAAATATCCTGATATTATGGTCTCTCTCCCTACGCACACACATGTCCATTTTAATTTCGACTATAACCGTGATGTCCTATTGTCAATGAAATGCGTGGTCCTATCATTACAGTATTGTACACGTTGAAAGGGGGTTTAGTGTAAGGGGGCGAACGAGCGGAGACTTTTATGTAGACGCCTTGGTCATGTGGCCGCTCGACTGGACCACCGGAAACTTACTAACCTCACGATACGTGAAATCATTGTAATTTTTCTTTGGCCGTGCCCGGTTCATTTTCAACGCAGCACATATTTACTATGGCTATGGCAAAGTAAATCCAAATGATTGTATACAGTTAGTGGCATGTAGATTAACGGACGGACAGTTAAATTCCGTGTAATGCGTGTTGACGATAGAATCGTGAGAGAACTTCGGGTTACTGTATTTTGTCGTTAGTAATGCGACCCTCTTGCCGTTAGCTCATGGAGACTTGAGAAAGAAGGAAAGGGAAAACTTTGTTGATCACAATATTGTTTATACTGTAGGGGGCAAATGAGCAATCGGTGCTTTTTTTACGACTACCAACGCGTACGAACATCCACACAGAGGTTACGCAGATGTGCTACCATCATTCCCCTTCCATGGGCCACCGAAAACCCATCGCATGAAATTCGTGTTGTGAGGTCGTGTCCGCCCAATGCGGCTGCAATGCAGCATACCCCTAACTCTATTTTTACGTTAATATTGACCTCCTAATGACGTAAAAATTAGCCTGTACCAGTACCAGGGTAATAATAATTGAGGCTTTACTTCTGCGAGTTTATTTCGCTTACTATGGGTATATTTTTATAATTGGAACACTTATATGCTAACGAGTATGTTTTCCTAGTGGATATCGAGCTAGTCACGGCAAGGACCACTTGTTTATAGCGACATGGTTGGTAGCTTTGTATATTAACTTTCGACCTATTTATTTGTGATGAGGACTGGCTCAATGTTAAAGGGACGGTTAGACCACGTGTTACGCCAGAGGTCGCTAGTTCGTATCCCGCGCAGGTCATGTATATGTATTTCTGTACTAAAAATCTTATGTTTAGTTCCGTTGTCTAGTACCTGTAGCACAAGTCCTTACGGTACTTACCACTGGACTAGATCAACGTAGTGTGATAAACCCATAGATATTATTATATTTAGAGGGCCTTGACTTGATACTATTTTGTACAATAGCGTCATATATTGCTACATGTCCCATGGGCCAGGAGCAATAACGTCACGTATTGCTTTAGGTCCCATAGGCCATCAAGTAGTGCCATGCTACCATGATACTGTCGTAAAGTAACATCTACGGTGTCGCGTTAAGTGAGGTTTGTGAGTAGCTGGTGGCCTATTGGGGGGAGGTGAAAAGGAAGGAAAAGCATCGGCATAGTAATTATGCTAATGTTCATGAGCGCCGGTGGTCGTAGAAAGGCTCCGATTCCTCGTTTGCCCCCCCCTTTACTATAAAAATGCTATATAGTAATGAGTCTTGCTCTTATGATACTGTGGTAAAGCGACGGTAGTTCTGTCGCGGATCCTCCGGTTTGCGAAGCGGCCCATTGGCGGGCATGAGGGAATGGGGCAATGCATATGCATAACAGTTACGTGGATGACCACGGGCGTGACGGTAGTCGTTAAAAGGCGGTTTGTTCCCCCATAATATGAAGAAAGTACTAGAGTCACATAGATTATTGGAGGCCCTAATAGACATATGGGCTTAGGTTTAAAGACTTTTGTTACGTTTTATGTTGATATGTATCACCAATAAAGCCTCCCGGTTTCACCCGTGTAACCCCACTCACATTGGTGGTACGGTATATAGCCTATAGCCTTCCTTGATAAATGAGCTATCCAACAGAGAAATATTTATTTAAATTTGGATAAGTATTTTCTGAGAATTGCGCTACAAGTAAATCCTTCAGTTGTATAATAATTCTTCATAATATTTGTATAGATAACACATATAAACAGAGAAGTACATCCGACGCCCATAAAGATCTGCAAAATCGAAGGTTATGCAGATGTTTGCTGTCTTTTGCCCAAATCATTCAGTAAGGGTTTTAAACTTACATAAGCCGCGATAACATAGCAATTAACTTTGAAATTATGGAAACCTCTGTCAATCCTAATATTCATTTTTTTTAATTACAGGGGGACAAACGAGTAGTGGGAGCCTTTTGATTTATGCCGACCCCTATTAAGCCTTATTTTTTATATTAGAGGTGGAACACCGGTGTGCAGCAGCAACATCGAAAGGAAGAAATAGTGCCATGCTGCATAAGAGGAGGTACTGCCATGCATGGACCATGACACCACATCTACCTATGCAACGTTATAAATAATATTAATAATAATTATAAATAATAATAATTATAAATAATAAATTCGGCAGGCACGATCTCACATAATACCGACGTAAAGTAACATCTTCTGTGTCGCGTTTCGTGTAATTTGTGAGTAGCTAGTGGCCCATTGAGGGGAAGGGAGGGATGCGGCATAATAATTATGTGGATGCTCACACGCGTCGGTTGTTGCAAAAAAGGCTCCGATGGCTCGTTTGTCCCCCTATTTTATATTAAAAAAAAAGTCGAAACCATTTCCCACATATTTATGACTCCCAACACTCTGACACATATAAACGAAAGCGTAATTATTTTACCAATGCCTCGCTCTCCGTTTCTATTCCAATAGGCCAACAACATAGGTCATGCCCCAAAAATATAATGCCCATCTCTTCCCATCCGCTAGAAAAAAGGGTCTGTCCCCCTATCGTCTCCCTAAGCTAGGAGACGACCATATATACGCTAATCCGGTACAGTGTTCCGGCAAATCGCAATAGCAGCGCCGAGGGTGTTAGATCCTTCCGAAATCAAGCAGCCTTTCGATACGACTTAGAGGTCTAGAAGAGCATACCTATTCCTTAAAGGCCGGCAGTGCATCTGTAAGACGCCATTCTTGCAGATATCTATGGGCGGCGGTAGTCGAGCAGACAGACGCAGTCAGGGCAGACGAGCAGGTATGTAGACCTGCTCGTCTGCCCCCTATCTCATCAAAAAAAAAGGGAAAGCACAAAGAGTTCCTGACAAGTACTTCCACCACTTTTGACCAACTTGGCAGGTGACTTTGGGTCGCGGGCCCATAGTTTGGGAAGCCATGATATATGAATATGACTCACTAGACTTTGTCTTTTGAGATACTATAAAGCTGCCAGTAGTTGTAAGCGTTCTACTAGGTTAGTCCTTCTTATAATAAGATTCCTCTGGTGGGGCTTAGTAGCCTGGGGTGAACCCAGGCGAGACCAATTGAATCGAGGGGGATCTTTGCACTCCTCTTATAAGAAGAGGGAGCTTAAAGATTAGGAGGAGGAATCGCTCTCGGTACTCCTCTATTAAGAAGAGGGGATCTAAGAGTACGCACGGGGCAAGGGGCGACGATGGGAACCTCACTACACAGCGCGTAAATACGTTTCCCCGCGTCAACAAAAAAAAGTTTCCTCAGTACTGTCATCAGATTAACATGAATCACAGGCGCACTAAATGCCAGGAAAATTGAGTCAGCACGCGTTAAAAAATAAAAGATTAAAAACTAAAGAAAAACGCCTTTTGTGTTTTAAAACAAAATGGATATTTTAATGGCTGCTTAACATAATTTGTAATATTAATTAGTCTTTTTTGCGCATATTACAATTCATTTTTAACGGCTTTTTATTAAGTATTTCATCCCGACGTCTCAGGAGCTTTACAGCTACCATGGTCACAGGTGGACTGAGATGACAAATGTCTGCGTGGGATCCATAAGGGAAAGAGCGTTTCGGAATTCCACTCGGGTGGTCTAGATTTGATCCCCGCTTTGAAACAATGTGTTATTATAACTTAAGTACATTTTTAAGTGCTCATACAGTGAAGGAGAACTTTAGATACTGGATTCATGTAGTCAAAATCGACCCAACCTACAATTGGGCCTGGTTTCCCTTCTGGGACTAAAACTTAAAAACAGGCGCCCTCTCCTAATCATCTGCAATAGCCGGCCACGATATCATCTGATATAGAATCGTGATGAGGATAGGATGAATATGAGACAAATAATTACACTGATGCTAACATTAGAAGATATAATCTTACTCAAGTACATGCCATTGAGGGCCAAGGATCTAAACATAAAACTTCTCGCTAGAAATATGCTCTAATAGATCTGGCCCGGTTTCGCACTTAAATCAGGGTGAAAATTATACACGAAACATCCTCGGGAACAGCTCTATTCATTGGTGAAAACCGCATGAAAATCCGTTGAGTAAATTGTAAGAAAATCGATCACACACGGATTTACAGCCTTTGGAAATTTTGTTTTCTAACAGGTATAGATGTGTCCAGCACGACAAAGAGGACACCGCGTTTACGTCAAAATCCATCTATTCGATTACGTTGTAGGAGGGTACATAGAAATGCACATACATACATGGGTGCGCTCTCAAATAGTGCCTAAACAAACGCTTTAAACACTACCTAAACCTGATTACATCTCTCTGGACCCGCCAGTTAAAATATTGTCTAAAAGTATCTGCATTACATTAAAGAACTAGCTAGTATTATAATTGAATAAAAAAACCGATGAAACTCTCTACGGTGTCCGGCACTATCTCGTAAAATACGTAATAACCGTTTAAGCTGCAACCGCACGAGCATTCCAAATTCAAAAGCAATAATTGCTTATCCCAGAGTTACCCAAACTTCAATTCGTGGCTCACTAAAGGGCGTTTTCAATATTCTATCAATGCATTCGAATTACGACATAAGTACCATCGGAAATGTCAGATTTTGATAATATTGCTCCACGTCATAACCGAGTAAATATAAATTATAATAATATGATATCTGTGGACTTGGCACACTACGTTAGAGTATTCCTGTGTAAGTACCGTAAGTACCTATGTTACAGTACCAGATAAAGGACAATAATTCAGACATTTGTAAGAGATAGTCCCATGCATGGCGCATGACACTACATCCTTCTGTGCAACGGAATTGGGCCGGCACTACGGAAGTGATCGCTCACCTGATACCAGCATAAAATGATACGGTAGTAGGCGGTGATCCATTCGGGGGGAGGGGGATAATAGGAGGGCAACGCGCACACCATCACGAGAAGCCGACGCTCTGGAGTCCGCTATAGTCAATATTCTAATTTTTCTCTTGTCACGCCAAAGAAGTATGACCTTC
Organism: Eumaeus atala; assembly: GCA_017140195.1. Classification (NCBI taxonomy): domain Eukaryota; kingdom Metazoa; phylum Arthropoda; class Insecta; order Lepidoptera; family Lycaenidae; genus Eumaeus; species Eumaeus atala. The sequence continues at coordinate 249,273 of JAFELO010000462.1, forward strand.
TAACGCGTGTGTATAAGTACGCACAAACGTTTTTATTTGGAGATTACTCATATATAAATGATTGTGCCACAGAATAAAAAATATTAGGCATAAAATCGTTTGAAACAGTAAAATCGAGCGTAACGATTTCTCGCGCGTTCTTACTTTTTTTGCACATCTTTCACTAATACTATTTTCGTTCTCGTTCCTTTTTTTATAGTATAGGGGAACAAACGAACAATCGCAGTCTTACAACGGCTACCGACGCCCATGAACACCCCAGCCACCGGCTACTTAAAAACCGCACGAAACGCGGCACTGAAGATGTCACTTTATGTCGGCATTGTGTCAGCGAGAGGTACCTCCCCGGTCGTGCCGGCCCAAATCCGTCGCATAGGAGGATGTAGTGTCATGTACCACGCATGGCACTACCGCCTCCTATGCAGGATCTCTTCCTCATCATAGAGGAATTCATTAAATATTCAAGACAATATATCTCTTCTGTATTTACGTACACTTTGAGAACCCCAGGCAATGCTATCCCGTTTGTAACTTACTATTAACACTTCCAAGGCCAGAAGACGTTAGCGTACATAGTGTTGTATACTTTTATCGTGAACACAATTATCGACTCCATAATGATGTGCTCATCCGGTTGCGATAACAGGTTATGTCCCTTTTTTGTCACGTCACTAGCCGAGAGCCCTTGATTGTGTTTTAAGTGGGGGATAAAAAGGTTCCTGAACCTGTTCTAAGAATGCACTGTGGTTACACAGCGGTTTGGAGCGGACGTTTAATAATTAGATTTTATAATAACTTTGTTAAGTTTATTTTTGAAGTTATACTTCTTTTGGTGCGATAGGGAAGAGTGAAGTTATGAGAGTGAATGCGATGCGCACGTAAAATCGACACCCGGAATTTAGCTATAGTTATTTTTTCTCTAGTTGTTTTAGAGATGAGCCCTTTTAAAGAAACCAAAGATATTTCACTTTTATTATATTAGTTGTAGCAGAAATATAATATTTCTGCTGCATAAATATTTTATAAAAAGGTATATCTGTCATATTTGACTGTAAGGCTATAATCACAGCGAACATTGTTCGCTGTGATGAAGAAATGTCACTCTTTTTCCTTTTTGCGATGTCGGGAGGATTGATATACTTCAAATCCAAATCATAATTAGCTTTCTTCTCTTCCGCCGGGAACTTATATATTCGTGATATAAAATATGTCACGATGCACGAAATTTATATAAAAGGGTGAATTTGTGATTTCTTAGCGATGCCATTTTGACATATCTTATATTTTAAAAAGTTAATGTTAAAATGTCTCAATCATCTTATTTGTGCATTTTGATGTGGTTATTTATACTATCTGTATGGCTATTAATTTGATAGACCGTATCATTATTTATGAAAGTGGAGGGGGCAAGGCAGACATGTAAGGATCATGACATGTAGCGCTCCCTCTGCCTATCCCGTTTGGGAACTGGCGTGATGATGTGTTGTTGTTCTTATTATTGTGTAAGTTTGAATAGTAGTAGTCCTTTTCCCTTTTAAAATTTGGATGTAAAATGAAGATAAGTTATCAGTATAATCTTCAACCATTGATGGTGAAGATTGCAGGAACAATTATATATGTAAAGGAGCAGCCAAGTTGCAGCTGAGATTCTCGGACAACTACCAGATAACAATTCAAACCCTCAGTTTTTACTGACCCTAATTAAAAACTGCATGACTCTATTGATTGTTTGTCCTTGTAGTATTTTAAGATTGCTCTTAATTGTGAATGTGGGAGACAATGATTGAAATAAATGTATTAAAAGAGTGACGAAATTTCTAACAGAACTTAAACCCCATTGTTGACTCCGTTAGAGAATTAAAAATGGTCACATGGTATAGGGGGGAAACGAGCAGTCGTACATCATATTGACCACCGACGCCCATAAACATTCACAAATATTTTCACCTCCAAACACGCCAGGCCACCGGACACTTGCAAACCGCGACGGAATAATGATGGCGGCGGTGTCGTGTGAACGCAGGATGCCGTGCCAGCCCAATTCGGGTGTTATGCAAACGAGCAGTCGTAGCATGTTGTTGATAAGGGTACGCTACGGTCTCTCGCTCGCAGGTTTCGCCAGAACATTTGTACGACTCGAAACGTTACTCTGACGTCATACTTTTTCTTGCATGCGTTATCGATTTGAATCTCTACAAAACTTTGGAGTCATTTTGTAATTACCGCCCATAGACATCCGCGTAATTGTTGTGCAGACGTGTTGCAATCACCTGCCGTTTTTATCTATAAATAGGCTGGTCAAATTCGGCTGCAAAATTACAATCATCCTACTCAATTTTAGAAAACCTGTGAAAAAAGTAATGTTACAGGGACTAGACAACAAATAATACACACTCGCCGTCATCAGCCCTTATTGGTTCACTGTCGGACATGGGCCTCTCTCAATGAACGCCAGGACGACCAA
>JAFELO010000462.1:251812-292120 GCA_017140195.1 Eumaeus atala
TATTACAGTACAGGGGGCAAACGAGCAATCGGCGCCTTTCAACGAACGACTACCGACGCCCATGACCATCAGCATAACTATGCTGAAGCGTTCCCCCTCTTTTCACCTTCTCCAGTAAGCCAACGGCGGTAAGGCGGTATCAAGTGAGAAACACGTCCCAGGTAGTGCCGCTGCAATTCCGTTGCATATGAGGATGTGGGGTCATGCTGCAGCATCCGAACAACCCTGGGAGAAATGTGTACTCTTTTTTCTTTTATTACTTTTCTCTTTGTGCGGTGAGAGAGAAGCCGGTGCCCCATTGGAGGGGAGAAATAAAGGTGAGAAGGAAAATAATAAATCGAACGTCCTTAATTTTCGGTAGTCGGCAGCAGACTCATTTATGCGCCCTCACAGGCCCTGGGTGGGGTCCAGTGGAGTGCGAGGCTCGCGGCACAAATGCCCACAAAAACCACCGTAAGTACCATCGGTGCCGCCTTGAGTGAGGCGCCCCGCAGCAACAAATCATCAGGGCACCTCGATGGCTAATCAGCCCCTTAAGGGACCGACGCCACCTCCACAAATGGGGTTGTTCCACACCACAGGACAACGCACCAACTTTAGGACAGTGCAATAGCGCGAGGTTTCCATCCCTGCCCTTTGCCCCTAGTGTAAAATCGCCTCCACTTTTTGCTCTTTTGTCCCCTCTTCTTATAAGAGGGGTACAAATTCCCATGCTACCTCAGGCTACTGAGCCCCACCGCCACGGCAAGGCTTAAACCACGGTGGGGAATCATGTGCTACATTAATAGTAATGAACATAGGTTGTATAACATTTTCTATAGCATTTTGATAATTATGCAACTTAGATTTTTATGACTTTTAATCACTATTATAATGATTTTACAGTTTTTATATCTCTGTAAATAATTGAATTTTGTATATTCGTATTTCGTGAAATATTCGCGCGAAGCCGGGACGGATTGCTAGTTCCGTGAATAACAGTTACTCTTACTTAGACCAATATAAAGAAACTATTTTTATATAATCATTACACTTATCTAAAACTAGCAGTGCCACGCGGTTTGACCCGTATGGTCCACGCTAGTTAACTATTACCTTACAGCGGTGTCATGTGAGCGAGTGGTACCTCCCAGGTCGTGCCTTCCCAATGCCACTGCAATACAGCACTGCCCACTACTAAATTCTTCGTCGGTGTATTCGTCAGCAGAACGGCAATAACTAACTAAAATCTTCCCTAACGCTGATGTAATCTGTACGTCAAACTTCTGGGAGGTATTTAAAAAGTAATAACGCCAAGTTTGAGCGGAGTTTGACAGTTAGTGTTTTATTTGAGAAAAATTGTTACCCCGGGGGAGAAATATGAAGTCCCCAGTCCACCCCTTGACACTTTTTTATTACTTTCGATGGATAGTTATACATATTTGATTATGTTAGTTTAGGGTGTTTTCATTATGGATTCGGCTCGAAGGACCATTGTGCTTCTACTTGATCGCGTCAGTGGGTTATTTTTTATGGTATATGTGAGCAATTAAATATAATATAAGCGGAATTACACAGTGAGTGGATTATTTGAGACAAATTGAGACCCGGGGTGAATTATGAGGTCTCTGGTCAACCCCTCGACAGTTCTTTTATTACTTTCGATGGTTATGTGATACATATTTGATTAAGTTAGTCTGGGATATTCTCATTATGGATGCGGCTCAGACGCAACAGAACAGCTGTCACTCACGGCAGTATGATATCAATTTTCACTTGTCGCATCCTTTCGAAGATTATTTTCGGAACTTTCGCTTTTGGCGTGTGTGCATTACACGTGCTTTGGCTAGGAAACATTGTCCGAAAACAAAAACTAAATTACAAACTTCCTATCAAACAAATGGATCTTAACTATAAAGTTTTCAAAACACTTATAAAAAATAATATTCGTAATGTTTTTCAAATATTCACCCTTACATTTAGGTAAACAAAACAATTGAACAATTGTTTTGAACAATCGTTCGCTCGAAAGTCACTTGACGCGACAATTGTTTTGCAAATCCTTTCATTTCGCTGCATTTGTTCTGTAGATGTTTAGAATTGTTTAAACGGAGGGTTGATTTTGTAATTGTAATTTAAATGTGCTCTTGAGGGCTCCTTGGTAAGGTTGACTACACGTGGTGGCTAGTTAACCGTGAGGTCGCGGGTTCTAGTCACAAGTCGGTTCAAATATATTTATTGTGGATTTTTCGGTTTAAATTAACAGTTCGATGTTCTCCCCGGTCGTTTCGAATTACTGTCCTAACGGAATAGAAGGCTAAGTGAATAGAGAGTGCACTTGTGTCTGCGCGTACTTGTGCACTATAATATGTCCTGCACAGTTGGCGAGTCATCAAAGATACCACTGTAACCTAAATTCGGCCAGGAGGAGGGCATAACCCACCAGGGTCACAGGAACATAAGGTTGTATTTGAGTTCAATTTAATTTTAGGGCAACGTACAGCCGGATCACTCGAGAAAAGAAAGCTAACATACATTTATGTAATCGTTTGTTGGTCACGGATCGTAGTGATAATAAAATATGTGAAATTTCATTAAAATGTGTAGTAATTTCTTAGATTAGCCAGGAAAAACATTATGCTACTAGATTTTTAAGCATTAAAGAATGTAATTGCTGGAAAGGATTGTCACTTTTTGATGGAAAATAATGTTACAATTGGAATGAATATTTTTTTAATGTTTTATTTCTACTAGTTTAACTAGGCAAAACTAAACAGACTACTGGAAATAGTATAAAAAGCATATTATTTCTTCAAATTATTCCTAGAGGAGAGGCATGGCTGCAATGTAAATTCAAACGTATCACGTAAAAACTGACAATTTGTTATCCCGTTAGCATGCGCTATCAAAAAAATTATATAAAAGCTCTGTACAAAGTTGCACATAGTCTGATAAAAGGAATATAATAGAGAGTCTTCTCCGTGTTTTGCTGTCGATTATAAAAAGATGACAAAGATAAAAATAAACTCACCATAAATAAAGAACACTATGTTGAATTTCGAACACATTTTGGCGGGTTTCACAGCACATTCCAACTGTCAAATCACAATCACCTCACCATTGTCACTCTGACTCTTTAAGTCACTGTCGCTGTCACAGGCAGGTAAAGGATTTCACTATACAGCTATCATCGGTGTCTTGCCATATTGGAAATCTGAAAACAAAGGAAAATTTTAAGTAAAACTGTTATATTTCAAGATAGTTATTTGTGAACCGCAGAACTTGAAAACAAGAGTCTTCAACCGATGCTTTCTCTCCGTGATGCCCTCCGGGCCAAAACATGGCCTCTTAATTTAAGACTGGTCCGCAAGTTTACGGTAGCTCAACGGGCAATTTTGGGTGTTTCTCTGTCCGACAGAATTCGTAACGAAGTCATAAGGCAGAGAACTAAAGTTTCCGATATCACACGAAGGATAAGCTCGCTGAAGTGGCAATGAGCTGATCAAACACTCAGAAGATCAGATGGCAGATGGGCCACTAAGGTTCTGTAGTGGAGGCTGCGTTTAGGAAGACGAAATGTTGGTCGACCGTTCCTCAGGTGGGAAGACGATCTCCGAGATATATAATAATAGCTGGTCCGGGATGGATGCGAGTAGCAGGAGATCAGTCGGACAGACAAGGGCTGTTAATGATGATTAATGATTTGTTAAGCATTATATAGAAAGTTAATTTTAGGGTTTTTATTCGGAAAAAATATTTTTACGTTGGCCATGAATTAAATTGTGGCATTATTTGATTTTCCAGCCAGCCTTCCGTGGATTATTCACATCTTATTTCATATTATAAAGCGAAATAGTTTATCTGTTTGGTTGATTCCATTAGTCTCGCGAACTGCTTAGCCGATTTACAGCGGCATAAATTGTTATTAATAAGAAGAGGCTATATATATATATGCTATGCTTATGCCTTTTGTTATTAAACAAAAGGCATACGCGCCATCACACAGCATGTGATTAACGCTAAGATGTATGCATAACCACACAAAACGCGACAATGTAACGACGAAACTCATTAATATCGCCATCGATCTACCGCTAAACACCATCAAATATAACGACCGTAAGAAAACGATTAGAACATAAAAGTTAGACATAAAACGGTGCGCTTTTTTTACTCCAAGTACGCGGCAGTAAAAAATTAACAGCACGTAAATTTTACGCGCACCAAATCGGTTTTTTTCCCGAAGAATCGTAAATTTGAATGCTCACAGGTGATGCAGACGAGCGTTTTGAGCGTTTAAAAACCGTTGATAATTTAAAAAACATTTGTAGCATAAGTCAATTTTTTTTGTGATATCAGTAGGAAATTTCGACTTTTTATCCAGCCTGGACACAATATGTCCCATCTTCTCCTGATCGCAGCACGGCCGACCTTGCTGAACCTCACCAACTTCTCGACCTCGGAGTGTTGCCAGAAATCGAAAAATTCTAAATTTACCCTGGTTAAGCCCGGACTCGAAATTTGGATGTTTTTACCCCTCTTACAAGAAGAGGGTAACAGAGAACAGGAGATGAAGGCGGGGCATGACGATGGGAACCTCACCAATATCACAAAGCTGGTGGGGTTCTCCCGTGGTGCGGGGCCCTAATGTGGAGGTAGCGTCGGCCCCTTAAGGTACTGAGTAGCCGTCGAGGTGCCCCAATGATTTATTATTACGGGGCACTCCACAAAATTCAGCACTGGCACTCGCGGCGGTTTTTGTGGGTATCCGACAATATAATAAGCTGCAAGCCCCACACACTACTGGACCAAGCGCTGGGCCGGTGAACGAGCATAAGTGCCTTACCCCGTGTCAAGAAAAAAAGGAGTAATTTATTCATAGTGGAATTAGGTTAGACCAACAACAGCGATGTGTACTGGGGAAGATCAGGAGTTACCATGATCAGATCGATCGGGTACTGTCCCAAGGTTTTCGCAACCGGCGTGTTTGGCCGGAATCTCCACCTTCGGATTAAATTATACAGTCCGTACGACGCACATATATTTTTAATACGCTCGTCTGCAACGATTCACGTTTTTATTGACACCAAATCTTATACCTGAACAGCACATTTCGCGTCTCTGTTAAATTGTTAATCTAGTTAAAATGTTTTGTATTCGTTCTTTGTTTTCTGTTTTTTTTTATTATCAAATTATTTGTATTTGTCTACCGCAGAGCTCGTAGAAGAAAGTCTTCAATCAATGCGTTCTCCCCGTCATGACTTACGGGGCCGAAACATGGCCTCTCAATTTAGGTCTGGTCCGCTAGTTTACGGTAGCTCAACGGGCTATTGGACGTGCTATGTTGGGTGTTTTTTCGTATTCGAATTCGTAACGAAATCATAAGGCACTAAGGTCATAAAGAATTACAATATCCGGTATCACTCGACGAGTAGGTTCGCTGATGGCATTGGGCTGGTCACACACTCAAAAGAGCAGATGGCAGATGGGCCAGTAAGGTTCTGGAGTGGAAGCCGCGTTTAGGAAAACGAAGTGTTCGTCTACCGTTAATCATGCGGGCTGACGATCTCCGTGCAGTAGCCGGTCCGGGATGGATGCGAGTAGCAGGTGATCGATCGTCTTGGCGTTCATTAAGAGAGGCCTATGTCCAGCAGTGGACCGATAAGGGCTGATAATGATGATGATTATGAATAAATTATTTGTAGCATCGCATTAAAGAGCTCACAAGCATCTTAGTGTTATATGCGGAGACATCTTATTGGTGTTTTGAATTTCTCACTGTTTTAAGTTGACTTTGTAATTGAACGCTGTATGTTTTCCTAACAAAGCAAAATGAAATAAATAAAATCAAACGACCTTTCGCTTCACTACAGAGCAAGTGATTTCGCTGAGCCAGTGTTAAGGGTTCTTTATTACATTATGATACTTATATTATTTAGTGCCCAGTTTCATCCCCGGGTCTGCATTTCCATTGGTTGTAACAATCGTGGTGGTCAATAGCTTACCCCATTAGTGCCGTCAACATACACGATAAGATTCATTCAAACCCCACTTGTAGTTCCAGAGACTAGGGCATTCAAACTACCAAACATAAATTTAGACATTGTTAAATTAGTATAGAGAGATTATTATTGTTATTTGTTATTGCGCTGCTCTACAGGACCTTCCGCCCTAAAATACTAGCTGTGTAAAAGGCAGTAATTAATTTAAAGGATCGAATTGCTGTTTTTCTACATTATGTCTGACGTTTTTCTAACTTTATCACGCCCTTATCTACATCGTGGTCTCGGATTCTATCGAAATTCAACTCTCGGATCTGCTGCTATGTGGATCCTTTAATTTCTAACAAATAATTCAGAGTTGGTCTTAATCCCTAGAACCTCGTAGTGCACGAGATAGGCGAATACGGGAAAGTGCACTTGTATCTGCGCCCACACTTGTGGATTATAATACGCCCAGCAAAGTTGGTTTTGCTGTGATGTTTCCCCATTGATTCGGCCAAGAAAGGCAGTGATTCAGGTTTACTTCTCAAATTGTTTTTACCTGAAATAAAATTGTTTTTACCTGAAATAAAATTGCAAGGTATTTATAAAAACGACACCGACAAACTCAGTCCTTTATTGACAGGTAGTGCCATGCTGCATAGGAGGAGGTAGTCCCATGCATGGTGCATGACACCATGGAATTAGGCCTGCACGACCGGTGAGATACCTCACGCACATTTGATACCGCCTAAATGTGGCACCTACGGAGTCGCATTCATGCGATTTGTGAGTAGCCGGTGGCCCCTTGGGGGGAGGTGAAAAGGAGAGCAACGCGTCGGCATACTTGTGACGATGTTCATGAGCGTCGGTAGTCGTTGACAGGCTTCGATTTTTCGTTCGTCCCCCTATACCATAAAAAGCTGACATTGCAATAAAACAATCAACTTCGTCGTAAAACATATTTTAACGCGCGTCCCTATAAAACGTTAAATACATTATAACGGCAACGTTTCGAACATTTAAATTGCAATATTACATATTGTAAGTAAATTATATTATAAAATAGTGTTGAGCAATCTTGATACAAACGTTTTATCGATAGATTGAATTATTGTTTTAGATTATTTCTCATTTATTCATATTTTAGATCCACATTCCGCGGTGTGATAATGTATAAAATATAAATATAAGAAGTTTGATCGTTTAAAACGTTAGTTCGCGTAACGCGCGCGCATTTACTTATATAGCTTAAATTTCTTGTACACCTTTCACATCAGAATATAGTAATTTCTTAAGGAGTTTAGTCAAATGTTAAAGCTGACAGTCACAACTCTGCAAAACTATTACTTTTGATGTTACCTTCGTTTACCTCAGTCGGTCACAAAATGAAATACAAAATAAAGCTATTATTTAAAGACCTTATACATAAAGACAGATAAAGTGAAGGTAGGAATTGTAATCCCAAAAAAGTGTTGTGATAAATATGAAAATCAGACAAAATGTTGTAGTTCTTTAGTTTCATCGAGCTGTCAGGGAATTTTGATGACAACTATAGTGAAGTCTTAAGTTTACGCGAATGTTATTCATTACAATAAAACTAATTTAACCGGTTATATCGCGGTTTATTTAATTATTTATCTAGCTCGACGTTTCAAAAGCTTCACAGCAACTATGGCCACGGGTGGATCGTCCACAGTACAGGACAGGAATCTTTCACTGGATTGGTCTAGCGAGTGTTATTTACGTGCGAAGTCTGCGCGGATCGCGAGTTTAACCATGTCTTTTTTTTACATATAGCATGCGAACAAGTGGAGCCTTTTTACGACTACCGACGCCCATGGACATCCACATAATTACTATGCGTTGCCCTCCCTTCGTCCTCGCGTCCAATGTGCCGTGTGCGTCTACTCATAAACCGCACGAAACGCGACACCGAAGTCGTCACTTTACAACAGTATCAAGTATACGAAAGCCTCCCAATGCAGCATGGCACTACCTCTCAGTATAAATACATGTAAACAATTGTTGTATCACAATCCTCGGAATTCAACAGAAACTCAAATAATTTATGTTTCAACTCTGAGAAGCTTCTATGGCGTTTATCTTTTGTAGTCATTACCTTTATCAGTAACGTCTTACCTATATCACATGTCAGCCATTGTGTTCGTGTCGTCATTTTATTATTATTATTAAACAAAGATATTTCAATTAGGTAAGGTATTCACAACGAATCTATTTTGGGTTTCTGTATTAGATTTCAAGTTCTATATATTACTCCTAGCAGTATTACGGGGTTTCACCAGCGTCATTCCGGTGATATCAGTCGTAGCGTCATGCCTACAGCCTTCTTAGATAAATGGACTATTTAATGCAATAATAATTTTTAATTCGAACCAGTAGTACCCTTTTTGTTGACGCGGGGAAACGCAGATACGCGCCTTCATCGGCCCTGGGTATTAGACTCGCGGCACATGGTAGTGCCGAATACCCACAAAACCACCGCGAGTGCCATCAGTGCCGCCCTTGGTGAGGTGTCCCGGAACAACAAACCATCAGGGCAACTCGAAACCTAGTCAGCCCCCTAAGAGACCAACTCCACCTCTACAGATGGGTTTTTCCTGTAGTGCGGGGCAACCCCATCTGTAGAGTTTTGACACCGACTTTGGGACAGCGCAATGAGGTGAGGTTTCCATCCTCGCCCCTTGCCCCGTGCCGCAAAAGCGAATCTTCCTATTGCTCTTTGGTGTACGGGAGCGATTCCTCTTCCTGATCTTTAGCCTTCTCTTCTTAAAAGAGGGATGCAAATACCCCCCTCGGTTCAATTGGCTTCGCCTGGGTTCACCCCAGGCTACAAAGCCCCACCACCACGACAAGGCTTGCACCATGGTGGAGTGTCAGTAGTTCTTGTGATAAGCGGGTTCAAACCAACAATCTCTTTAGCCTTATTTACACACACATTGTTTTCAATCTACTACTACCTACTATCTACTATCTACATTAGTATACATTGTTTTCAATCTACTACTACCTAAACATATCATTCTTAATTGTAGTCAAAACCTTAGCCACTTTCCTTCTTCTACAATCAGTAATGAGGAATATTGCCTAAAAATTTACACCTCTATATCACCCCCTAAGGGGTTAAATATCTAAAAATCCGTTTCTCGTGCTCAGTTACGCCATGGAAGGCACAAAAGTTACAAATTTCAAGGTTCTAGATACAATAGTTTCGGCTGTGCGTTTACATTTGTGAGCTTTTCTATTTAAATGTGTAGTAGCTTTCTTGTTGGGGCCTTTAGCAAGTGCTCTAAGTATCACCATAGTAACGATGGCGAGCTTAATAACATTCGAAATTTTATGACAAAGTAATGTACGGTATCAAAACATTCAGACAAAGCATAATTTACTTTAAACTAATGTTTTCATATCTGGAATCAACTTACAATTTATGCATTGCTTGTTTATGTTACAATATGTGATTCTGCATAGCAGCGAATTTGGATCGGCATGACCTGGGAAGGACAAATTTATATGATATGGGCTTAGACGTGATCTATTCTACCGATGTACATGCTTATTTTCGACACATTGAATGGGAAGAGATAAATTTCAAGTCTAAAACATTTATATATAAGTTGTTATATGTTTATGGACGTAAGTAGTCTCTAAAATGCTCTAAATGTTCGCCAATATTTGTATAAAAACACTCAATCCCTTTAAAAGCTGTAAAATTCTCCCCGTGTAACTCGGTCAAACTTCGCAAAAAGAGTTGAAATGCAAATATTATCGATGTACGAATTTAAAAGTTGCCCAACACTCGGGTTGTTTGCGCGCCAACTTTTATTTGGTGTTAAATAGCTTCAATATTTTAAAAAACTACCAACTTTTTGATGCGCCCGACCTTTTGTGCTGGTTTTTTGTTTCGGTGGCTTTTAAAATACACTATTATAAAGTTTCTTTATACGGCTATTATATTCTGAATATGTAGATATTATAAAATATATTACGACCTCCCCATGGTTTTACCCGCGTAACTTTTGTCCCATGAATTGGTGGACCTACACTAGTGGGACCATCTGGTCTATATAGGCCTTCCTCGATAAATGGACCAATCAACACTATATTTTTTTTTAATACGGGCATGTAGAAGACTTGAGACTTGCGGATTCAAACATGCAAACAAAGTATTCCCTATTCTATTATTAGTAAGAATATTTTAGCTCCATCGAGGACGTTTCGTTAACACGATGACTTATTAATTTCAGTCATTATTTATAGCAATTCTGTCGCCTTTCTTACGCTTTACTCTGCGTGCTACTCATAAACCGCTAGAAAGGCGTGGTCCATAGGGGGACTAGAATGAATGATTACGCATCTGTATATGCGGATATCAATGACTACAAATAGCCAAAAAGGTACAATTGCTTGTCATTCTCCATTCCAAACAATTACTCTACATAACCCGTGCCTCAATGGGCAACCGCATTCAGAAGCCACACTTGACAGTACAATCGATTAACGCGGGCTTGTGAGCCCAATTTATATGCAATACAACTCCACGTCCATAACTCAGACGATCAGATGGTAGATGGGCCACTAAGGTTCTGAAGTTGAGGCCGCGTTTAGGAAAACGAATTGTTGGCCGACCGTTCACCAGGTGGGAAGACGATCTCCGTGCAGCGGCTGGTCCGGGATGGATGCGAGTGGTAGGAGATCGGCCGTGTTGGCGTTCATTGAAAGAGGCCTATGTCCAGCACTGGACTGATAAGGGCTGATAATGATGATGATGCAACTCCACTTACATATACTGCAATACATTACAATGTGGATCGCAATAGTTACATTTTCAACATATCTTATTCGGTCGAAATAATTTCGCATCCAATATGTCGAGCATGACGTATCACATTTGAAATGTTTCTGACGTGATGACGTTGGGGTTGCCATGGCAAATATTGAACCTTATCATGTACACGCATTAAGTTCAGTGAGAAACCGAGAAAGAGAGAAGTCTTTTCGGAGGCGTTGGATCACATCCCACCGCTGCCACCATATGCTTCTTAGTTCGGCGTGTGTGCGAAGCTAGGAAACACCATAAATGGTGCATGCATAACAATTCAGGTCATTGCTATAGGTACAATGATGTACACTGCACGTTTCATATGCAAGGGCAATAATAATATAGGGTGGGGCACCCTCACGATGTGTCTCAATGCCACGGTACTGGATTAACGAATACTATGTTAGGCATCTGGGTGACCTCACCATGGTTCAAGACCTGTCGTGGCGATGGGCCTGAGTAACCTGGGGTGACCCAGGCGAAGCCAATTGAACCGGCGAGGTATATTTGCACCCCTTTTATAAGAAGAGGGGGTCTAAGAGAAACAGGAGGCGCTTTTGCGCACGGGGCAAGGGGCGAGGATGGGAACCTCACCCCATTGCACTGTCCCAAAGTGAGTGGGGTTATCCTGTAGTGCGGGGAAACCCCTTCTGTTTAGATAGAGTTGATCCCTTAAGAGGCTGATTAGCCTTCTAGGTGCCCTGTTTTAATGTCCTAATGTGTTGTTCCGGGGCACCTCACCAAGGGCAGCACTGATGGCACTAGCGGTCGTTTTTGTGGGTATTCGGCACTATCGTGTGCCGCGAGACCCACACACCACTGGTCCCTACCCAGGGCCAGTGAAGGCGCGTCAATGCATTTCCCTGCGAAAAAAAAATAAGCATCTGGGTGACAGGTAATACTATCACGTACAGCATTACAGACACAGCGGGCCCTCATAAGCGGGAAAGTAGTTGTGTGTAACTTGAAACTGATTACAAATGTAAAAAGTAGAAAGGGTAAAAGCGAGTAGGACTCACCCAGGAAAGGTTTTGTAGTAGCAAACGAAAGATTCCACCGTCACTTAATCCACCAAAGCCGACTATATTCGAACCATTTCAGTTTAAAATTTTCATTGACTCCTGTAACGTAACACACACCCTCCTTACATCATAGAATTTACACTTTTTATCACTTCAAAAACTATTTGTTTCTCAAGAAGTATTGGGATTATCGAGAAAAAGATCCTAGAAGCCTCCAAATCACCTAGAAACGATACTTATGCGACGATACCCCTATACGACGATACACGGCTATATTCCAAAACGAATCATCCATCAGTTACAAGTATGGCGAACACCCGCCGTCCGAATTTCAAACATACAGTAATCATATAATCTTTGAGTAAAATTTATGTGACATACGGACGGACAGACGGATGGGCAGACGGACATGATGACATTGTAGTAGTTCCGTTTCGTTGGCATTTGGCTATGGAATCCTAGGAGAATGCGTATAAATTAGAAACATTTTGAACGAATTTGAAACATGATAACGTGTTGTAAATCGATAAGTAATCGCAACACTTGACAATGCGTAAACAACTGTCCCTGCGCGAACAATTGTCCCTCCGCAATCAATAGCCCCCCCGCCCCTTCTGGCCATGACAATAATAGTTCAGTAAGCTGTTACAAACTCTCTCATATCGGGATGCCTCTCTCCCATCTATAGGAGAGGGAGGGGGGGAGTCGGTCCCTCTATCGACCCCAAAACTAGTCTCGTCGCCAGAGGAGCAATCATAGCAATCCTGTAATGCTGTTTTGATTTTCTGTTTACTTCCACAGCAAAATTTCAGGTCCAAAAAAAAATCGATAGTCTACTATTATATACCCTGCGCGGCGTTGGCGTTATTGTCGAAACTCGGCTAACTCGACATTACTATTTCTATATTTATTACTCAAGCTATCATGAGCCTTCGCCCATTCATTGCTAAGGAAACGTTCCCACCTACACATGCACATTCAATTAGTAATATTACAAACAGAAAATTGGAATGAGGGACGGAAGCTGCGGGTAATGACACGACATTATAACAGTCTTTTCAACTGTTATACACGAGTCATACGCTCAGTTTCTCAGGCCTTCGTGACGTTCACTTATTGGTCACTAGCCATTGCCTGCTACTTCGTCTTATTAGATTTCGGACATAACCACGAGGGAACTTCGTATTTCTATAGCTTTCGTGATGGTTTGGTAGACGGCATTGCCAAGTTCCAAGACAGACGCCGGTTAAGTTACGTATAATCGTCAAATGATTGCGTCGCTTCCCCACGCAATGAGCTATCGGAAACTACACGCTGCAGCATCCAATAGCCCACAGCACACTCTAATGGATTGTGCCATGGCCCTATCAATAAATCTTTACATTAAATAAGCGAAACATCACTCACAGATTAATCAAGAAATCACAGAAATTATAACAAACTGTATTTGTAATTATCGAGCAGGTGCGTATAGTTTTAATGCCTTTTTGTGTGCATCCGCTAAGAACTAATTTAATGAAATTTCACCCCTAAGCGGCGTCTTCAGGGGAGTAGCCGGGTGAAGCAACGGAGCCTGTCATTTTATTTCTTGCAGCCGCATTGTCCATGGATAACATTTAAGTTTGCATAATACCTATTGAATATCGATATTCTGACTACCGATCACTCACACCACTAAACCACGCGACATCTCAAATTTTATGTTTCCGCGTTAACTTTTTTAATCTTATAACTCTATAATTTATTGTATTTGGAAAAAAACCATAAAACATACGTCTGTCTTAGATTAAATGTGTATTTTTATGGGTTTTTCTTTTGGTTTACTGACATAATGATTTACTGTCGATTACTTGCTTAAAACATGAGAAATATGTATATTAATTTAGTAGGCGTGTTTTTATATGATTCCATTGACTTGATGATAAGTGATCGACGGGTATAAATACCAGCAGCACCAAAGGATTTGCGCTAAATATTTCTCTTATCGCATACAAAGGGGGCAAATGAGCAATCGTAACCTCTTGGCGACCACCAACGCCCATTCCCATCAGCATTACTATTATGCAAATGCGTTTCCCTCCTTTCCTCCCACCCTCCCCAATGTGCCACCGGCCACTCACTTAGACCGCTCGAAACGCGTCGTCAATGTTGTCACGTTATGGCGGTGTCATGTGAACGAGAGGTACCCCTCCGATCGAGCCAGCCCAATTCAAGTGCAATGCGGCATGAACCGTCGCGTCGTTGTCAAGTTTCCTGCGGTTTCTGAGCAGCCAGTGGACCACTGGGATTAGTCATCAAAAGGCCCCGATTGCTCGTTTGCCCGCTTACGCTATAAAAAAATGTCAAGAGTAATGTCTTGCCAGCCCGCTTCATATGCAATACAGCAAGGACACCTTTCGTGTTTCGGCAGTAATAAATATTAATGAATAACCATATTTCTGATCTCTTATAAATATGTATTTACGTTGTAGGAATAAATTTGCGACACAAGCTTGCTCTGTTATGCTACTAGCGATCCGCCCTGGCTTCGTCTGAGAATAAATTATACACCAAAACCTTCCTTGGGGTTTGTTCTTTACATCAGTGAGAACTGCATGAAAATCCGTTCAACAGGTTTTGAGAAAACTCGTCACATTCAGGAGACTTTGTTTCATAATATGCATAGATAGACTAGCAAACCGCGCCGGCTTCGTTCATGAATAACACTCAAATTGCACATGAAATCTTTCCTCGTTTACCATTGGTACCCTTCATCCACTGGTGAAAACCGTATGAAAATCAGATTTTGAAAAACACTTACAGACAGATGAGATTTCGGGGTGTTTGCTTTATAATAGGTATAGGAGATAAATGTTATTCAGACATACAATTCCTGAACTAATTTTAATTATGTGTGTGTGTGTTTTATTAGGCGACCAGGTACATCTTACTTTGGGTCATCACGCTGCTGTGTCATACATACAAACTATTCGAACGCCATGGGGCTTCCTCCCCCCAATGGGGCGCCGTCTACTTGCAAATCGCACGAAACGCGACACCAAGGATCTCACTACGCCCGTATGATCCCGCCCAAATCCTCTGCAATGCGCCCTTACCAAGCTCCATTTATCACTCGGCGCAACAGTGAATCCAGGACCTCACACTGTGAGCATACTCACCACTAAACCACGAGGTCATAACGAGTTTATAACGGATGTGAGCGCCATCTAACGGTACCCGTAGACAAGTAATTATTTACGACAGCCGCGTGGGTAGCAGGTTCGAGTAATTACATAGAACTCTGCCTACGTGGCGTTAGCAAATATATTGTGCGATAGTTTTGTAATGTGCTGTCATTCTTCCATTGCAGTTACATAAGACCGGCGCGATCGCAAAGTTAACACGATAATTGCGAAATGTATGTTTTTTAGGAAGAGGTAGTGCCATGAATAGTGCACGACATCCTCCTATACAAAGGAATTGATCCGGCACGGCCAGGGAAGTACCTCTCGCTTACTTGACACCGGCGTAATATGACAGCGTCGCTGTCGCGTTTCGTGCGGTTTGTGAGTAGCCGGTGCCCCATTGTAGGGGGATGATATCATTCGAATGTCCATGGGCATCGGTAGTCATCACAAGGCTCCGTTGCTCGTTTTACCCCATATGCTATAAAAAAGCTTAAAAAAAAGTTTGTTTTTCACGCAAAAGCTGTTTGAAAGTAACAGGAGACGAAATTATTCACAGTATTATCAAAAAAAATAGAAATTCCTAAAAACATGGTTTTCTTGGATATGCAGGTAAAACCGCGGAACTGAGCTCGTATAATCACACGGCGGCGAAGTACGGCACACACTGCCACTGTCAATTAACCGAAACGTCGGAAGTTCAAATGGTTTTAAAGTTAAAATCATATGATTTTAGCTTTACATCCTTGACATTAAATATTTTAAATTTTTCTATTGAGCATAAAAATACTTTTTTATAGTTTCCTATTATTTTTATAGAACAGTGGGCAAACGAGCAATCGGAGGCTCTTTACTACATGCATCAGTGAGCCACCGGCGACTCACAAACCGCACGAAACGCAATAATGTAACTGTCGCTTTATGGCGGTCATGCAACTGTTTGCGAGTTAAATACGCTATCAAAAACTCGAAAAATTACTCCGGTGATCACCAAAATAGCAAGTCCGTGGGGCGTGGGCCCAGTTGACCAGGTTTCATCATGAATGGCCGTGACGTCAGCTGGGCCCACGTGGTCTTGCGACACGGGGCCCACGCGTAGCCTATTTCAAGTTGGAGTGATTGATATAAGCGATAGGCTTATAGCGGTCACTCGAAACGATATTTTGTAGTGTATCTTTGAAATGAATTTCGATTTGAACAGGATGTAAAGACAATGTGAAGGCATGGATGTTTATGGGTATTAATTATCTGGCTGCGTCAGTCTATCGAGCGTATGTATGTGGATTATTAATATCCTCTTGCAGACTAAACGCCGGATATTTACGTGTGAATTGATGGATTTGTATTGATAACGCGAGTACCAACATAAATAATGGGACGGACTGGGATTCTCGAGGGTATGTATATAGAGTTCTACGGTCCCTCCACCAACTTGGGTGGTTTGATGGATGATTGGGTTCATCTTGGTAACGGGTATTATCTACCTTTATTTCTTTCTCTTCTATATTTTTTATTTCCAGCAGTCAGTCGGATTTTTATCTTTTAAATAACTTGTGAGCTACTTTTGTAGTTTTGTTGAAGTTTGCTTCGTGTGAGATCTGTTTCGTATTATGGATGACCTGCGTTCGCATTTTTAATTAATGATAGCCTGCGTTTTTTATAGCAGAAGGCAAACGAGTAATCGAAGCCTACCGACTAGACTACGGACGGTGTGTTGCCCTCCCATCATCCTCCCCTATGGGCTACCGGCTACTCCCAAACCGCACGAAACGTGAAAGCGACGCAACGACGGAAAAGACACATGCATACGCTCGATAACACAAATCTCTTTCCGACCAGTCAGGTAAATGTAAAGCTCATAATCGAAGCGGGAGCATTTTAGCCCGCTACCGCTTATAGCTTACGCCGCAGTCTAAACAAAAGGTAGGTGTATATACATTTGTGTCAGCAATTATTTTGTCTCTTGTCCGTCTGTGCGTTTTAGGCGTTGTTTATATAATGAGTTATCGCCAGATGGGCCATCTCTCGTCAAATTTGTTTTGAACCTTTTTTTTTTGTTGGCAAACAAAAAATGTATCTAAGGAACAGATGCTGGTTTGTTGGACACAATCTTGTCGTCATTGCGGCATGGCAGGCGAATTGGTACTAGTATTTTTTTTTAATAGTAATAAGGGACAAACGAGAATCAGAGCGTTTTTGACTACCGACGCCCATGGACATTCGCATGACTGTTTCGCAGATGCGTTTCCCTCCTATAAACCCCCACCTTCAATGGGCCACCTGATACTCACAATCTTTACGAGACGCGTCAGCGACGCTGTCACTTTACGGCGGTATCAAGTGAGCTAGAGGTGCCTCCCCGGTCGTGCAGGTCACATTCCGTTGCATAGGAGAATGTCGTGTCATACATGCATGGCACTACCTCTTCCTAAAATTATCTTATATATTCTATTTGATAAAAAAATATTTAGTTGATGTTTTCCTTTGGTTACGACTAACTATTTGTGTGCTTGCAATTTATTAGGAGTTAGAGCCATTCTGCGTTGCGCGCGAATGGGGCTGGCTCGACCGTACACGTGGTACCGCCTTGAAGTGAAAGCAAAACTGTCGTGGTTTGTGAGGACGCCCACGAACATCAGCACAATTATTATACCGATCTGTTGCCCCCCCTCTTGACCTCGACCCTTATGGGTCACCGGCCACTCACGATCCTATGGACATAACAATTCCCGAGGCAGGTGTTAGTGTATTAATTTGTAATTAACGGGCGAAGCTGGGACTGATTGCCAGTATTATAGGGAACAACTCGGTAAACGTCAAAAGCTCGTCCCTCGATTATTATTTACAATGCATGGCGTTGCGAGTTTTTCCTCGAAAACCCCTCGGTGTAATAAAGCCTTCTCATTAGTGGCAGTCATAATCTGCCCACTTTCGGCGAGGGGGGAATTTCTCCCCTTACACTAAATTGCCCCTACATATATGTGCGACAATATGTCATATTATTAAATTCATAGCCGCTATATTGTGGGTAATATGGGGATTGTAATTAGAGTGGTTTTCAGCGTTGCAGGCATAATGGGCAGGCGCGGGAAGTTCGTAATACGGGGGTGAAGAGCTGGCTGTCATGTATTGAAAGTCAAGTACAGAATGATCAGGTTAAAGCATCGAGCATAATTCTTTAACAGGCACAATACGCTTTAGGTGACTGCTATGCTATCGCGTTTTAACAGGCACAATACGCTTTAGGTGACTGCTATGCTATCGCGTTTCGTGGGGCAAGTTTCAGGGTTTCAGGTGGGTTTCAGTACAGAGTTTTACTCTCAGAATAACTATAATATCCTAGCTAAATATATTATTTTTTACGAATGTACACTTTTGCAGTGGAAACGAAGGGAGATCCAATACAGCTTCATCGGATTCTATTAGTGCTCGTCGGGCGACGAGACTAGGTTTGGTTTCGAAAGCTGATCCAACCCACACTTTCTCACAGATGGAAGGGATGCATACCGATATGAAAGTGTCTGTATGCTAATTTAACTACCATCTCCATAGCCAGAGTGATACGGGCTTCTAAGCTATGCTAAATATACATTAAACTTTTCTTCTTTTTCGTTGACGCCGAGAAACGCATTTACGCGCCTTCACCGGCCCTGGGTGGGGTCTAGTGGTTTCTCGGGCTCGCGGGACATGATACTGCAGGATACCCACAATAACCACCGCGAGTGCCATCAGAGCCGCTCTTGGTGAGGTGCCCGGAACAACAATCATCAGGGCACCTCGACGGCTAGTCAGCCTCTAAGGGACCAACTCCACTTCCAGAGATGAGGTTGCCTAGCAATACAGGACAATCCCACCGACTTTGGGACAGTGCAATGGGGTGAAGTTCCCATCCTCGCCCCTTGCTCCGTGCGCAAAAGCGCCACCTCCTGTTGCTCTTAGGTACCCTCTTCTTATAAGAGGTGTACCGAGAGCGATTCCTCCTCCTAATCTTTAAGCCCCTTCTAGGAGGGTTGCAAAGATCCGCCCCGGTTCAATTGGCTTCGCCTGGGTTCACCCCAGACTGCTAAGCCCCACCGCCGCGGCAAGGCTTGAACCATGGTGGGGAAGTATACATTAAACCTTTTTTAACTTTACACAATCAAATTTTTTTTTCTATATTCTCTCTTAAAAAGTCGGTACGAAAAAAAATGTGTAAAATAGTTTTTTTACGTTTAGTATTAGTTTTTTCACGTTAGATAAAATATACAGGCAACCGCTTGTATACTTTGTCATTTATCTATCTTATGAAATAAAGATACACTCGAGCACATTGCGCTATCTTTACGTACACCTGTTGAGCGCAGGTGGCGTGATGGACGTGGGTTCGACGCGTGTTAAGGTTATAAAGACAAGCGCAGTTTTTGTTTTCCTTTAAGGTTACAACCGATGTTAATAGACTTCCACATAATATCTGTAGTTATTACAAAGCATATTTTTAAAAAAACTCTGTCTGTATATTATCATAATTGCCTCTCTCTCCTCTCTCCTTCTCACCAATGGATCACTGGGAGGTCTAGAACCGCTCGAAAGCAGCGTACCTCTTAAGAGATTTAAGTTATAACAATGAATACGATTTGATGCATAGAACTCTCTAGCAAGCACGAAACGACCGCCCATCCAGTATTGTCCGCGCTTAGCCTTCTTTGCCTAGCCACTCTCTCAATAAACCAATAATAATTTAGAGCTATTGAGCACATTCAACCAGTTGTGAAGATCATAAAAATAACGTCGGGATTCGAACCGGTAACCTGAAACCGATCACCATTCATGCGCGGTCTCTAAACCAGTTATGTGTTAATTAAAACAAAAAAAAAACAAGTTTTGATTCATAAAAGACTCAATCAGTTCATAGATCTAGGTGGAAAGCGAGCTGAGGAACCCCATGAGAAGTGACTATCGATGGAAATAATTCACATATAGATGATTACAAATAATTTACAGATAGATAAGTAGGTAAGAGGACTGCGGCCGAATTTTTTTTTATAGCATAAGGGGGCAAACGAGCAGTCTGAGCCTTGCGGTGACTACCGACGACTTTTGATTGTTCCCCCAATGGGCCACCGGCTACTCATAAACCGCATTACGCCGGTATCGTGTGAGCACTGGGCGTGTAGAGAATCGGGCCGATATCGGGCAGGTACCTCTCGCTGACATGAACCTTAAGCTATGTCGTCGCGTCTTGTGAGTTGCCAGTGACCCGTCGGAGGGCCAGCGGGCAGTCGCCACCTATTAGCGACTGCTGACTTCCATCATCCGCAAAACTGCTATGCAGGCGGGTGGCTATTGTTGCCTCCTCCCTCCAATGGACGGCAACATAAAAATGGTATGAGAAACGACTAGCTAACAGTTTGTGCCATGTAGTCAGAGGTCCTTCCCCGGTCGAGCGGGCCCGTTTCGGTTATAATGCAGCACTGACAAAAACTCTTAGTAGTAGGAAGTTATTAAAATATCCCTCCCAAGTGAGAACGATATTAGATTTGGTTATATTTATTAATCCTGCACGTGCAAAGCGTCACACTATTTATACGAATTTAGGTCACAATGGCGGTATGAGGGCGGGGGAGATTTTGGGCATATAACAATTTACTGCTGTGTTCCAATACAGCCAAATCGCTCACTTATTAACTTAAACTGATGACACCCGGGTTTCGTGCAGTGCTTCAATCCAAATGATTGCTGAAGGAAGGACCATGCTACATTGCAGACTAACTGGGTCGGCACGACCAGGGAGGTAGCTATAATGTCGTGGTCCGTACGGTTTGAGTCTTTCCAGTGGACTGATGGATGGGAAGAAGAACCACACGTCGTGAAATCAATTATCTCGATTTGAGTGGACGTCGAACCGATTGCTCGATTTTATTATATAGGGGGACAAACGAGCAGCCTTTTGGTGACTACCGACGCCCATATTTTTATTTCATTTCACAGATTGGATTTATACAATGATCGCTTATGCTTGCTTTAGCGGCTAAGTCTAAATGGAGGGTTCGCAACGCGCCCACGTTGGAGAAGATACCCACAATAAACTCTCCTGGGTACCTACCATTGTTTTGATTGTGATCATTACTTCACAAAAGTACAAAAATTTAGAGTGATTCATTCCATTACATTTTTGTCATGTATAAAAGTCCATGCTATTACTACACTGATGCGTTACTCACCTTTCCCTCTACCCTCCCGTGGATCCTTTCACAGGGAGGGGGAGGTGTGCAAGAAAAAAATATTGCTCAATTCTATCAATATACACGATAGCGCCTGCCCAAGTCATTTACAATGCAGCATTTCTTTCTAGTGCCATTTATCCTCTACAGATGGACCGGCTTACGACGCAAAGTATATTTTTATAGCTTAAGAGCCCGTGGGTCAATATGGTGGTTAAATCTGCTGAGCAGATGTTGCGATTCCCACACACATGACTGCGAAACGTGACGTCACCACCACCTGCTCGAGAAGAGCTAGATCGACACCAGGGTAGTCTAGACCGAGAATAGATGTGAAATAAAGAAAGAAAAAATTTGAAAAAGTTATTAAGAGAACAAAAAACCTGCTAATTGAAAAGGGAAAAAAACATGGCTTCTAATATTTTTACTATATTTTTTAGTAAATATTATTGACGTCTTGTAAAAAAATATAACAGTGTACATCAAATCGTTCAACAATTTTTTTTCTACTTCTACTTTTGTTCTTTTAGTATCCTTTTTTATTTTATATTTTTTAGTTTTTGTTAAATAGAAAATTATAAATTCTTTGGGAAATAATTTAAATTCCAGAAAAAAATACTCTTACAATTTTTCCCCAACGCGTCAAAAGAACTGGGCTAGGATTAAAACCGGCAGCTTTCACGACAGGCTCTCAGGATCTCTCACTCACATCATTATTTCACCATTCTAAAGTTTTACTTATGCCGTGTAACTTAAATAGCTTGTACCCCGGTTGCGCGCCAAAATACAACAGACTAAAATAATACAAATGACCACCGCGGGGACATGTGGCGGCCATGTGCGTGCGCCTGTTATTTGTTACATTTTTATATTTACAATAATTATGTTACATCTATCATGACTGGAGACTCTTGGGAGTTCGATTCCTGAGCAAGGAATATGGTGTTTTTTTTTTTTAATTAAAAATCTGTCACAGAAACTTAATTTGAAGGATTGTTTTTAGATTTCAAGACGTGTGATGGTGCATTGTGGCCGAATTGGCTGTCACGAGGATCTACCACATGATGTTATCGTGGTGTTGTCGTATTTTGTATAATTTGTGAGTTTCCGAAGAGCCGATTGGTGGGGAGGGGAGGAGGGCATTCTGAAAGCATAACAATTGTACACAACTATGCATATGGGCGTTGGTAAAAGGCTCCCACTGCTCGTTTCCTTTCCTCTATTTACTATATAAAATAGTTAATAAAATTAATTTATGATTTTTACATTTGTATTGAACAAATGGTGATTTTATATGTATACCGCCCTTTTTTAGAAATCGCCGTATTACATTGCAGCAGTGGAACGAAGTTCCTTATTGCGTGTTGCGAAGGAGGCTAGATGGAGTTGTTGCTATAGTCACGACACTTTTTGCTATAGTGTAGCATGCCGCGCGGCGTGCGCATGTTTCTCTCTCTCTCTCTCTCTCTCTTTCTCTCTCTCTTTTTCTCTCTCCCTCACTATCTCTCATAGTAATCGAGCCAATTTTTTCCCGTGACGTCTTTCCATTTTGCTTTGAACAGTGTGATGTCGCGACAAATATTTTTGCTCTGTTAAGCTGTCATGCAAGCAGGTTTTTTGTACATAATAATAAAAAATAAATTACACTTCCTCTACTAATTTATCATTACTTTTTTATTATTTAAAACAGGGCAGTTTTGTATTGTGGCGGGCCTACGATTAGCCTGATCTAATACGGCTGAGAGGCGGTATACGTTACTTATTCAATAGAGCTAGCCGTATTGTAAAGAAGTGGGTCATTATACGTCTCTTACCAAACCTGTTTCCGAAAAGGACTAGCAGTAATGTAATATGGCGAATAAGACAATCCAACTGCAACATATATACGACTAAGGGTTTATTATGTCGGACTGTAGTTACATAATGTTACCACTATGTAATATAACTACAGATAGACTAAGAGTCAAGACTAAATTACCCAATGTACCAATTCGGCGGTTAGATTGAAACAAATGAATGAAATCAATATGTATTAGTTTACTTTTGGTTTTGTTTGCGGTTTCTGAATGGAATTTCAGAAGTCAGGACGCCATTTTGTTGTCAAATCTAATAAATAAGTATGTAACATGTTAGCAGCTAATATCTCGGTATTCTGTGTTTTTTTTTTAGTATGGCTAATAATTAATAATTCTGTGAATGAGATGTTCTCACCCAGTCGTGAGACTACTTCATCCGATAGCATGACGCTACCAAATAAAAATATATACTTTTTAAGTGTAACATTTATTATAATATATAAGCAATATTTATTTTTAACGTTAAGTTTTACTATAAATATTTCTTATATATATATATTAAATATATAAGCAATATTTATAGTAAAACTTAACGGAGTGTATTGCGATTTACAGGCGTTCCTTGAAGGTGTTCAATTCAAAGTTTATGATGATGGTATATTTTACAATCCCGACATTTCCAAAGCTTTACAGCTACCAAGGCCACAGGTAGACTGAGATGACAGATGTTCTGTGTGGTTTAAAAAAAGTCAAAATTTTAATAGACAAGATGGCTGAGTGCTTTCCTTCTGCGTGGGGCCGAAGTATAAATATAATCAAATTTAAATGCAAACGTAAAACCTCACAGATGCATGATAAAAAAGAAAGGAAAAAGGAAAGCACTTTTTACATTAAACAAAACATCTAAATAATTATAAAACATTGATGTACTTTTACAACTTGTGACATCTAGACATCTCAGTCCACCCGTGACCATGGTAGCTGTATGTAGAGCTTCTGAAACGTCGGGGTCGAAGAATACTTATAAACCGCGATGAAATCCGTTAAAATAGTTTCATTACAGTGTGTAACATTCGCATAAACCTTAGAACTCATTATATTATAAGTGCAGTCAATCTTTGTGGCTTCTACACCAATAAACATCCACATAATTGTTATTCGGATACTGGCATGACTCCGGCCTATTGGTCGAAGCGTCATAATAACATACAGCCGATAAATGGACTGTCCACAAGTAAAATATCTTCTCAATTTGGGCCATTCTCCTGAGATGTGCACGTTCAAACAAAGACATTCTCCGGCTTCATAATATTTACATGTTGCCGCCTCCTTCCCTTCCAAACTTTAATGGGTCACCTAAAACTCAACGAAATGCAACATTAATTTTTTACCTTGGTGTTATCCGAATTAAACGTACTTCCGCCTGCAGTGCGAATGTGCATCCGAGGCATAGCTAAATCTTAAAAATACTGTATTTAACTACAATAAAACTACTTTTGCTGATTTTATCGCGACTTATTTAGTTATTTAACATGCCCGACGTTTCAGTAGCTTCGCTCTAAACGTGAAACATTAATAAAGGTAATAAAATAAACCGCGGCAACAGATAACACAAAAGTAGTTTTATTGTAATGAGTATCATTCGCGTAAATTTAGGACCGGCGTGTCTACGTTATAAGGCAATAAAACGTTAATCCCACATGTCGAGTATTGAATCAAATCTCTTAAACAAATGTTGCCTTATAATTAAAAAAAAAAACTTAATTAAACTTGGAAAGCAGTACCGTGGGAATTGGTCGTGACATTTATAGCCAAGAAACCGGTTGGCTGGTTGATGAAAAAATAAAAAATGAACATAAAGGAAATGTCCTTGAGATCTTAGTCTAGATCGAGCAGAAAAAAAGGTGGTCAAGCGTGAGACGGTGTCGTGCTTAAATGCGGTAACGCTGATCATCATATAAGAGGCCGGAGTGGTACCTCTCGCTCGCAACACCGTGAGGTGACAGCTTTGCTGTTAAAAATATTTCGTTGATATTTTAGTTACGACTAACCTTTTGTCGAGTGAAAGCTATACAGTCGCGTATAATGCGGTTTGTGAGTAGTCTGTGGCCCATTTGAAAAATCCAATGCATTAAAAAAATGTCGTTTTCTTACCAGAATAACTTTATGACCCCAGAATTTGGCCCCTTCCACGCTCTAATGACAAAAATAAAAGTTCACCTATGAAAAAAGTTGTTACTCAATAATGAAATATACAACCGGATTTGCCTGATACACATATGGACACGAGATTCAAATATTTAATTTTGACCCCCCCCCCCCTCCCTTTGGTGATAAAAACAAAAGGTCAATCGTATTGAAAGAAGCTAGACGAAATAGAAAAATGACGACTCACATCGTGGGAACGGTCTCAGAGCTTACCTGTTCTTGATTAACAAATTATAATAACAGGTTCAGTCGAGCATCCGCCAGTATGTGATACTGATAGAATGAGCTATCATCAGGATCAATTCCGAGGCAATCGAGCAATAACCTAGGCAATGCGAATTTAGTCCATATAACAGAGTACATACTTCTAGTGGATGTTTCGGTTTAGACTCAGGCGCTTACAAACCATAACACAGATCGAAAGAGCTGTCATAGTCGGGATCAATTCTGAGGCAATGCAGTATCGACATAGGCTGACAAAGACCAGGAGAACATGGTTCTTTTAATGTATGTGTCTATACTGGCAGGAGAACAGATTATAGATAAATATGACAGGTCACATGTTTATTTGACTGAATGCAGCAACGACCTGGACAAAGTAATTTTAGCCAATATACCACAAGTACGGTCGTGCAACACATCGTTTTCGGCCTCCACTTCGGAACCTTACTGGCCCATCTGCTATCTGTTCTTCTGAGTGTGTGACCAGCCCATTGTCAGCGAGCCTATTCGTCGCGTGATATCGGATACATTAGTTCTGTGCCTTATGACTTCGTTACAAATTCTGTCGGACGGAGAAACACCCAAAATGGCACGTTCAATAGCCCGTTGAGCTACCGCAAATTTGCGGACCAGTCCCTAAATTTAGAGGCCATGTTTCGGCCCCGTAGGTCTCTGGGATCTGGGATGGATGCGAGTAGCAGAAGATCGGTCGTCTTGGCGTTCATTGAGAGAGGCCTATGTCCAGCAGTGGACCGATATGGGCTGATAATGATAATGATGATGATACCAGTAGTGCATCTAGTGGATGTTTCGGTTTATACTAAACGAACATGTTATAAAAGACAGAGATACTTATAAAACGAGCTATCAGCATCATCAGTATTAATTCTAAGGCAATTCAGCAATGACTAGAATGAGGTTTCAAGCAAAGCTAGTCTAAGTGTTACTGCATTACAGGCTATTCAGAACAGCGCGAATCAAATGGCTAACTTATTGTATACCGACTACCAATGCACATACACATCCGCATTGTTAGTCTTGCATATGCGTTGTCCTAATGTCTTCCTAGCCTCCAATGAGCCATGTATCAAGGCAAAGCAATTTCATGCAATATACCAGGAGTACATGATAGTAGTAGATATTTCGGCCTAGATCTAGTAGTTCACCAATCATAACAAAAACAGGTTCTGTTTTGAAGATGCTCGTTACTAACTACTACTGGTTATAATCACCAGAAACAATCCGGAGACAACGCAGAAGTTACACTAAAACTCAGTTTTAAGAGTGCACATTTCAGACAAGAATAGTCAAATCAAGACTTGGATGTATCAAGGGTAGGACTAATTAAGAAGTAATGCAGCATTGACCTTAATAGACAGTAATTCGGTAACACCTGTGTAGTACCAGGAAGACATAATTATAGAGGATATAGTTAATAGTTAAAATAGTACATAGTCACCGTTCAGCTTCTATGCAAGGTACCAGGAGTACATCGTTGTAGTAGATATGTGTGCTTATTTTATACTAATTATAGAACATCCGCAATGATAAAGGTTGTCCGCTGTTATATGATAGTGTTAGGAGGAGCTATCACCAGGATCCAATCTGATACAGTGACACTAATATATAGTTTTCGGCATTGCATAGGAATTATAGCTAACTGGCGTGATGATGTGTTGTTTGGCTTGCAACCCATCGAATTGGATTCAACAACACCAATGTAGTACCAGGAAAGCATAACTGTTGAAGACATTGTAATGTGTCTGAGATTCCGGTAGTTCATTTGAGGGAAAGACGGCAGCATGTGCACAAGTATTTGGTTGTGTATCGGCGTCAACCATGAGCCTCGCACTGCTCGTTTGCGATAAAAATACCAAATTCTAATATCCTATTACACATCTGTGAAACTCAATATTCAAAAGCAGACTATCATAACGCATATACGCCCACTGCAGATAAAAATTGTGCCATGAAATAGATTGTAACGTTTTGTGAAGATATATCAGAGTGGGTAAATGATTTTGCAAAATCAAGCGATAGGGAGTGGTGCTGCAGATGAATTGGCCCGGCGCCGTAGTGGTACCTCTCGCGCACCCAATACCGCCTTAAAATGAGTCTGTCGAGTTTCGTGAGTAGCCTATGTCGCATGGAGGTGAAGAGGTAATGAAGGCAGCGCATGAGTATGTTTGTGGGCGTACAGACAAACAGGACGAAATTACAAGGGTTTTTGCTAGTTGGCTACGGAATCATAATAGAAACTATAATAACATTTAAGTCATTTTGAAGTGTTATCAAGTTCAATTAAAATTAATTAAAAAATGAAAACAGATCTATCAAAGAACAACATTATCAAATTTAAATTTGGAATCGGATAAATTTCATGTCGCGCGCCTATTAATAAGAATGTAATACGCGCCACACCAGTTCGACTTCCGGTGAGAGTACAGTTTCCACAGAATCCATTTTGAGTACAAGATAAGAATTATATCGTTTTTAATTTGAAGTGATTAAAGGTTCCGGCTTTACAAGATTTATTTTAACTTTTTTTATACAAAATGTTAAAAGTAATAAAATTTGTCTTGTTAAACCTATTATTGGCAAAATGTGACACAATAATGTTTTTAAAGTTTATGAAAATGTTATCTTTTCATTTGATTTGTTGTAAATTAGTTTTCATTTTGATTTAGTCCTATTGTGACCATAGATGTTGTAAAGTAGCCGAAACGTCGTTATATTCTACAGTATTAGTTATAATACCACCGTATTGCCACCGTGCACTTTAGTTTTAAAAGGGAACCTCGAAACTTAATTTTTCGTGACCGTAGATCTTACAAAGTAACCGAAACGACGTTGCAGTATACAATATTGGTTACAATGTGACCCTACTGGCACCTGTTTGCCAATTGCCAACACGATTTTTTTTATAAAAGGAAACTTTTAAAATTCTGGTACAGACTACCCACTCAAACCATCGCGAGTGCCGTCGGCGCCACCACTGGTGAGGTGTCCTGAAACTGCAAATCATAAGGACACCTCGTTCCCAAAGGGACCGAGACCGCCTCCACATGTGGGCTCGATCCGTACACCATGACAGTCCCGTCAAGTTTGAGACATTGCAGTGAGGTGATGTTACCATCCTCTCCCCATGTCCCTTACGCAAAGGCGCCGCCTCTCTTTGCTCTTTTTTCTTATAAGAGGGGTGCAAAATAGCAATAGGAGGCCTCTTACTCTTTTGCCCCCTCTTCTCTCTAACTTTGTCATTTGTAAAGCGATATTGCTTTTCATGCAAAAGTAACTGAAACGATTTGAACAAAACTTGGCATTTTAGGAAGAGGTAGTGCCATAATACATATTAAGAGGTAGTGCCATAATACATATTAAGAGGTAGTGCCATAATACATATTAAGAGGTAGTGCCATAATACATATGAAGAGGTAGTGCCATAATACATATTAAGAGGTAGTGCCATAATACATATTAAGAGGTAGTGCCATACTGCATAGGAAGAGGTAGTGACATGCCTGATGCATGACGCTACATCCTCCTATGCAACGGTATTAAGCCACGACCGGGGAGGTACCTCACGATCACATAATACTGCCGTAAAGTGACACCTTCGGTGTCGCGTTTCGTGCGGTTTGTGAGTAGCCGGGGGCCCGTCATGAGGGCGCAAAGGAGGGCAATGTATTGGCGTAGCAACTATGTGGATGTTCATGGGCGTCGTAAAAAAGGCTCCGATTTTTCGTTTGCCCCCTTATTCTATAAAAAAGTACGGATTATATATATATATATATATAGCCTTCATTGGTAAATATTTTATTCAACACAAAAAACTCTCAAGGTCTTCAGCTTTATATTATTAGTATAGGTTTTATCCCAGATGCATAATCGCTTGGGACACATAGAGTTGAATGAAGGCCCAGCTCGTTGGATGTACTCGTAACAATGAAAATCAGTGTAACAAATGATACTCGCCATACGGTCCGTGAACGATTTCACCACAAGGTTTCATCCTGTCCTTGTGGGGATTCCACATCATCCCCCACACAGATTAAAGATTAAACCATAATATTAGACCTTATCTCATGTTATATTGAGTGGCCAGAGAATGTCACACGGCTGTTATACAGTACCTACTAAGGTATAGCAGCTATAAAGGATAATATTTGTGGACTTATCACACCACGTTAGCCTAGCCCTGTGCTAAGTACCGTAATGACTTGTTTCACAGGCCTTTAGACAACTGAAATATATTTAACTAGCGATCCGCCCCGGCTTAGCCCGTAAATAAATTATTACCGTAACAAATTGTTCACCAAAACCTTCCTCGGTGTTCTATTCATGGGTTAAAACTGCGTGACAACCCGATAATATTGATAAAACCGAACACAAACAGACAGACTTTGGGGGTTTTGTTTGATAAGAATTATATATATTATTATGTTTCGTATTTTTTTTACATCCATGCCCTATGCGGGATTCGAAGCTGCACATTAATCAGCTCGCACCGGCACTGCACGGGTATTTAATTAGAATATATATAAAAAATGTAATAATTTCCAGTCTATGCGATGTAATAGTTCTAGTATTGATGTAGTATTGATATAGTATTGGTAGTATTGATGATGTTCTAGTAATAGAAGCAACCCTGCTGATTATAAATGCGAAGGATTTTATATTTGTTATTTCTTAACCCAAAGACTGATTTGAATGAAATTGAATACAAACACATATCATAATCTAGGATAACACATAATATTTCTTATCCCGAAAACAATTTTCGCTTGGAATATATTTTACGCGAGTGTAACCGCATGGGAAAGCTAGTAACTCATATGTTACGGATAATTGCCACTTAAAATCAGGTGATATAAATGCTCGTTTAATCGTAGTTCAATAAAAATGGCGTCACAAATGTACACAATTATATTTAAGAACTACCTCCGTCTTGTATTGAACAAGTGTTTGGCTTCTCCGATAAATATAGACACGAAACTAGTTTAGCCTTCACTGAAACCTCAACATTGGGTACAAGAAAAAAGATATCCAATTTGTACCACTGGCTCATTATTGTATTTATTTCGACAAACAATGCATAGACAGCCGCATAACCGTCATGTACATCTGATGCCCACATGTACTCCTCCAGTAGGCCATCGGAATCTAGCAAACGGATCGCGACAACAGACAGAGAGACAACCTCCTGCACCGGTTGCAATGACCTTGGCAAAACCACCTCTTGTTTAATTTACGGATATGTATTTGAGGGAATTCTTATTAATCTTGATAAAGCTGGAGGTTGTGATTCAAACCAGTTATGCTAAAAATTATGTATATATATGTTCTATCCATTTATTTAGGAACACAATTCTAAATAACTTGATTTATATCTAAAAGCTGACAGGGTCACGCGTTGCTTTTATGTATACAAATGTTACGGTCATTATTCAAAGTAAAGTATTGCCTGTATTTTAAGTTCTACAAAGTTATGTACTAGCGAGAAATTTATTTAAAATCGTTCAATATAAGCGGCGATTAAAATTGTCCACGCGTCAATTAAATGCCTAATCTTTAATAATGACACACATAAATATTTGGTATAAACAGTTGAAAAAAAATTGTAATGTTTTTTTAGCCTGCATGCTAAAAAAACATTACAAAAACACAACCGCCATTTCTATTTTCTAAATTCAAAACAGGTCCATATTAAATCTATAATAATTAAAGGCTAACAACCTTCTATATCGGATATGATCCCACGGAAACGCCAATTATTCACCAATGACGCCAAAATAAAAACTCGTTATAAAAAAACACACCACACACTCATACACTGTAATCCTACGCGGTAAAGCCACAGGTGTACGACTGGGACGCGTCACGCACAGCCAAACGCGACGACTACTCGGCGCGAAGTGAGCGCGGCGCGCGGGGATGCGGGGGTCAGGGGTGTGCGGGGTGAGGGGAGTGTGATCAGTAAAGCCCGGGGAGCCTGCGTGTAGCTCGCGCGTAGCGTCTTGCGTTCTACGGGCTACGCTGTTTTTGCGTGTGCAATGCTTTTTCGAATTTGGAATTTTAAAACGATTCGAAATTCGAACGCGTTCGAATTCCATTCGACATTCGAGTGTACGCTCGTTCTGATGTTAATAGTCTTTGTATCCCTTTAAGTATCATTATCATTCGAAATTCCAATTTCGAAATACAAATCCCCGAGGTTTCAAAGGCTGGTTTAACAGGTTGCTATTAATAATTCTAGTAGGCTATTCGATAGTTAAGTCCAACTAGCTGTATGTACTAGTAATTTAGTAGCACATACAAACCAGGTTAGATAATTCTAGGTCTCTTCTTCCTTCTCCTAGCCTTATCCCGTTTCTATATCAGACGATGGGTTTGGCCACCTTAATCCAGGGCCGAGGGGACCAGTCTTTACACCTCTACACCCCAGTAGGCCCTAATCCTTTTTTTTTGTTGATGCCGGCAAACGAATTTAAGCGCCTGCACTGGCCCTGGGAGGGGTCCAGTGGTGTTTGGGGTTGGCGGTAAAGTATAGTGCCACATGCCCACGAAAACCACCGCAAGTGTCACGAATGCCGCTTTGGTGAGATGTCCCGGAACAAGATTTCATATGGACTCCTCGACGGCTCGTCTGACAGCTAAGGGACCGACGCCTTATTTCTAACCCTCTTAACACAGAGGGCGGCTCCTCCTCCTGCACTTTAGTCCCCTCTTCTTATAAAGAGTTCAAGGGGCAGTCCTCTCCTCGGTTCAAATGGCTTCGCCCAGGGTGTTACTCACCCAGGCTAGACCACTCAGGCTCAGCTTAAATACTTCTTATGTTATGTAGCGTTTCGTGCGGTTTGTGAATTTCCCGGCAGCACTGAATCCGACGGCATCGGAGGACGGCTACTTCATAACAATAATGAGGAAGTTTATGGACGCCTATTGTATTTAAAGGGCTCCTTTTGCTTGCTCGTGTTATACTATAAAAAAGATCCTGACAAGGGCAAGGTATTCATAATTTTTATGTTAACATTTATCAGCAGACTACAGTAATGTTCGTTTGCTATTTCTTCCATCAATAAAGTGAGTATTAATTTCCCTTGCTCCTTTTTGGGGTTCCGTGACCAAAGGCGTACTGCAAAGACTTCCATGTCCGCCTGTCAGAAGGCTGTATTTCATGAACCGTGACTGTCAGGTACCTGATTGAAGTTCTACTGATGATGTATTTCTGGTTAATATTTTTATTCTGTTGTTCTTATTTTAGAGGGTAGACATGCAAAAAAAATTTTACATATAATTGTACTGAACTCTTCGGGCGTGGGATGGCTTGCACTGGGCCGTCTTTATCGAATCTTTTGAATGGTGGGAAAAATATAACTTTGAAATGTGAATAAGCAGTCGGAGGCTTTTGATGACCATCTACGTCCATGATATCTCCAAACAAATGTCTACTGTTTATCAATTCTTTTTATTTGTCGTTATAGCCGCATCAGAAATACATCATATGTGAAAATTTCAACTGTCATTCTAGCGCGGTTCCTGAGGTACAGCCAGGTGACAGATGGACAGACGGACAGTGGCTCCGTTTTCAACCTTTTTTTTCCGTTTTTAACCCTAAAAATTAAAGCAGCCAATCAATTAATATCTGTCATCTTCAAAACAAATATATATTGCGCTTAATGATGTCCTAACTTTACGCGAATGTTACTCAATACAATAAAAAAAATACTAATTTTATCGCGGTTTATTTAAGTATTTAACTAGGTCGTTAATTGCAATTAGTTAAAATTATTTTACGGATGGGCCATCCGTGATCATGTTTGCTGTGAAGCTTCTGAAACGTCGGACTAGTCAAATAATTAAATAAACCGCGATAAAATCCGTAAAAGCAGTTTCTTTGTGATCGACTGCGCTCGCCTGATTCAGAGACTGTGCAAGAATGTCACTAGCTTTTTACAAAGATGATGACGTTACTTATAATACACTAGCTGTACCTCACGGTTTCGTTCTCCAAAACCGCGTATTCGATGTAACTTAATAACCCATGGTACAGGCTTCGCACGGATATTTCACGAAATATGGAAAAGATTCTTTGATTAACAAAAATACATACATAAATTTTCACTTCGGCCTCGTAAACAATACACGTTGCCATAACAACAAATTCAATTTATTACAGAACAACGTCTGCCATGACAGGCAGTTATCAATAATTTTTGCAGCGAAATAAATAAGATAAGATTTTCACACTTTGATTACAATAGAAGTTTTCATAATGATCAAAACATTTAAGAACACTTTATATAGCCTCTGTTCACCACAGATAATGTGAGATTATAGTGGTAAAATATATTTTTTAAATCGGTGCTGTAGTTTTGGAGCCTTTTCAATGGAAACGTACAAACAATCAGTGAAACCTCTTTCTAACATTAGTATAGATAGCGGTATCCTTAGATGTTTGAGCCGTGTAACACTGAAGTGATTTTCGAAGTAGTTCCTGAGACTAGCGCGTTCAAACTAAGGGTCAATTCATACTAGCGCAGAGTCGAAGCGCATCGAAGTGTCAATCCGAAACTTAATATAGCAAATTCACCCTTATTTCCACAATGTAATGCACATGTTTCTTCAGAGGAAAAAAAAAGACGCGCGAATTCACGCGCATTCGAGGGAATTCGCGCGCCTGCGCGCGAGCAACTCTGATTGGTGAGCGCGCATTCGCGCGAAGCCAAGCGCCTATTAGGCGAACTACGCGCCGTCTGGTCAGTCGGCAATCGGAATCGGACGGAAATTGTCTTGTGTCGAAGTGAATCACAATGGAAAACGACGAGAAATCAATTTATTTGGTCCAAAAATACGAGTTTCAACTACGAGATTCAACTGGCAACTGGTGTCATCTGGTGTCATCACTAATGCCACGAAAAAGCGCGCATTCTTGCGCTAATTCACACGCATTCGTCTCTCACCTATTTCTATATTCGCTAACTTGATACCGCCGTAAAGTGACACTTACGTTGTCTACGGTGTCGCGTTTCATGGTGTTTATGAGTAGCCGATGACTCAGTGGAGATAGGGGGGGGGGGAGAAAAGGTACACGACGCATCGGCATAACTATGCTGATGTTCATGGGCGTCGGTAGTCGTTGAAAGGCTCCGATTACTCCCTATGCTATAAAAAAGCGGCAAAATTTTCGAATTTGGAATTCTTTATTTATCGTCATAAACGTCGTCACGTTTAACAATAGGGATGGCTCAGATTCAAAGTGAGCTTCAGCAGCTTCTGGGCTGCAGCAGCTGCCTATTGCGTCGAGGAGCGACCTCTTCTTCCTCGATAAAGTAAAGGAGAAAAGAGCACTTACAAAAGGTGGTGGAAGCCAAGAAAATCGGCAGGATTCCGATGGTAATTCGTAAAAAACGCCTTCATCTTCTGTCATGATACTATTTCACAGTCTGCTAGCGCCTGACCTGACACTTGAGTCGCTCTAATGCCGGGCGTCTCTTTTCCGGATGAATACCGGTTTCAGGAGTGTCCTATTGCTGATAAATTCAGGGCACTGCCCGCAAGTTCTCGAAGGGCCGTGGTTTTTAGTCGGTAGGAAAATCTGGTGGTTAGTCCGACAAATTCATCTGGTTCACCAAGGGGAGGTCGGCCAGTGCTTTTCATGAAATCGTTATCACTGCAAACAGAAGAAAATGTCAGAGTGGTGGCGAAGAAATTAATTCAGTAACAAGTCAAACTCGACCTACAAAAATCTTGTTTACGAAACTGTATTTATATCAATGAAATTAATTCCACTTGTGATACCGCTTGGAGTGACGGCCTTATATTTCAAGTCGTACAACATTTCAATAGTCGCGTGTTACATTCGTTGAGATGATATAGGAACCAGCCTAGAAGGCGGCTGTCTTAGTTGGAAGAGACAAAATATGTAGTCAACTTTCTGTCTATCTTTCTGCCTTAATTCTTTTCTCCTAGCTAAATGCGCATGCGAGATAGACAAAGATAGTAATGCATTCTCATCTTCCTTCTCTATTCACCAAGGCGGTCAGCCGTCTTATAACTATGACATCTCTTCTCTCTGTTGCACTGCCTTGCGATTTCGCAACTGCCTGACAGGCATTTGTGCGATGACCCTAAATTAAAACGTAAATATGTATTCCATATTTAAAAAGAACAGAAATTCCAAATTCAAATTAGATCAAAGAAATTGTATGGTAAATAAACATATTTCTTTAATTTAACATCTGTTGACGCCCACCAGACAATTCTGGTCCATATATGTAAATATTTTATTAGATATTACAGTTTTTATTAATTTGGTCATATAACCGGAATAACTTGACCTCCGCGTTGTTAGAAGTCAATCTTATTTTGTTAACATTAAGGAGATATATCTAATAACAATGAGTCATGTCTTTTTGGTTACCACATTAATGCAGTTCATTGACTTTTTTATTTACTCGTTTTTTAGGATGTGTATTGTATCATTACAGCGAGGCAATCCGGAATATGTAATTAGTACGATATATTTAGAATGTGATGAATTCTATACTAGTTGCAGCCCGCGGATCGATCTGTAGTGAGACGTAGTGGGATAGATACAGATGGCAGATGGGCCAGTGAGTTTCTGGAGTAGAGTATAATGAAGATAGACAAAACAAGTTACTAATAAAAATGTTATCTCCTTAGAATTGTGATTTGGTGAGAAGTTATCTAACTCAATATACTTAAATGTCTCCCTCGCGGTCCAGTGGTAAGTATATTCACACATTCATGAGGTCCCGGGTTCGAGTCCTGGGTCGAACCAAAATGTTTTTATTATTTAATATCTCATAACGATCCGAAGTTGGGAAGTTGCCGGTGTTTCCCCTGTTCACACGTGAACAATAATATAAAAAAAACGAAACAATAAAAATTAAAACAATAAACAAATAAAATGTTTACGTAACAGAATGTTCGAAATAAGAATACCGGGCTCCCGTTTTTTGTTCGGACGCAACCCGTTTCATAATTTTTTCGATACCCAATTATTACCAACTTTGATATCACTGTACGTATACAACTAGAACCTTGTCACAAGGTAATAATGCTTGAATTCCAAATTGCAGGTGTAAATATGTTTCAGTGCAAATTATATTCGAAAATGGAACTCTTAAAGACATACCACCTTATTACTATAGCTTATGGCACAATATTAAATAACATTCCATTTGGCAGCTACATTTAACTTTGTCTTCATTTATCATTTGACAATAGAACGTACATTCGTGGGTTAGATGTCATATTCGCTCAACCGATAGTGTTGTTCTTGTTACAGGTTGATTTGGCTTTTTTTCGAGCAGGTGTTTTATATCTGTCCCTTTTTATCGAATCTTTTGAATGGCGGGAAAACGATATTCGGGTATCGTGGTCGTCTTTTAAGTGATTAGTATTTTATAGGTAGCCATCATCATCATCACCCCTAGTGATTATGTGATTAGTATTTTATAGGTAGCCATCATCACCATCACCCCTAGTGATTATGTGATTAGTATTTTATAGGTAGCCATCATCATCATCATCACCCCTAGTGATTATGTGATTAGTATTTTATAGGTAGCCATCATCATCATCACCCCTAGTGATTATGTGATTAGTATTTTATAGGTAGCCATCATCATCATCACCCCTAGTGATTATGGTCTGATGATCATCAGCGAGGATGAGACATAAAATAACGTAATGCTTTAGGGGTCAAACGACTAGTCGGAAACGCATGATGACTGCCTACGTCCACAGATGCATAGCCCTTATTGTATGGCACTATCTTCTACTAAAACATAGCCTACAGGTCGCAGACAAAATTGATCTTGTTTAACCAGTTAAATGGCAGTCCATTTGTAAATTGGAAATGCTAACAAGTTTTAGAAGGTAGTTAGATGGACGAACAGGCAAGACGGCACGATTTAACTGTGCATACAACTCAAATACCTTTCATTGTAAAGTAAACGAGCTTTTGGACCTGGTTGTAAGTGACATCATTTTGGATGAAACGATGATTTTTTTTCCGTGACGAAAAAAAAACCCTTTCAAACAAATTGGAGGGGAGGGAAGGTGAACGCATGCTCAACAAGTATGCGGATGTTTAAGTGCGTTGATAGTCAAAGGTTGCGGCTAGTTTGTGTCGTATAACACAACAAAGGGGATTTTATTTCTCTGCTTTGGTACCGTTGAAGATTACATGTAGTGCAATTTTATTGAGTTTGTGTATAATATTCAATATAATTACATTGAAATAATGTATGCTAATAATATAAAGCTGAGTAGTTTGTTTAAACGCGCTAACCTCAGGAACTACTGGCCTTTTAAAATTATTTTTGCGTTGAACAGATAAAAATATAACCATACACACACCACGGCATGCATAAATGCTAAGACGCGTGCTATAACTCAAATGTCATTAATTTGAGTTTTTTCGCAGGGACAATGTCAAAAATGCCGTATGACATTTCGTTTTTGTTTTACAAATAAGTTTTAATTAATAACACAAACTGTCGAATGTTTTGTTTGACGTTTTGGATAAATGTGAGATTAAAATTTTACGATGCGTATACCGTCACGAAAGTACGACAGCCTGAAGTTAGCTACATTAAAATTTTTGTTCTTCAATAAAAGTTACTAATACGTTATAATAAAGCCCGATAAGACCGTTTGCCGCGTGGGGTCCTGGGTCCGAACCCCAGGTCGGGCCACTGTTATTAAATGTTTCTCTGATTATTCTGAGCTCGAATTACACTGTCCGGGATTGGAATGTGCCCGCAGTGGCCATAGGCTTGCCACCTAAGACATCATGGGCCTCAGCCTTGGCTAGTCGTGGGTGTGCAAGTTCATTTACTGGACTTAAAAACATACTGGACAGCGCATACCTCTGCCTACCTCTTCGGGGATCACAGACGTGAAAGTACCATTTTTCTATTGTCGTTATTTCTGCAGACGTAGAAAAAAGATACAATAAAAAAAAAAGATTTTTATCTTGTAGCGCCAAGGAGGCATAACTTCTAACGCATGCACATAAATACACATACGTTTTTTCTTTC
Organism: Eumaeus atala; assembly: GCA_017140195.1. Classification (NCBI taxonomy): domain Eukaryota; kingdom Metazoa; phylum Arthropoda; class Insecta; order Lepidoptera; family Lycaenidae; genus Eumaeus; species Eumaeus atala. Next base: position 290,301 of record JAFELO010000462.1, read on the forward strand.
AAAGTACGGAACTCTAATAAAGCAGTATGCCTAAAATAAGAAGAAAAACTAGCAACGGATGCAAGAAAGGCAAAAAGTAATTTTTGCGTCATATTTTGCTACTGACGTTTTTAATTGTAGAATACAAAGTCCCAAATTTTACTGTTAGGCACAGCAATTACGCGTCAGTTAAAACTTAACCATTAACGTTGGCTAATCGTTGCTTTAACTTTGAAACTCGTTAACTGAAGGTTCAAATAGTTTTGACTGAGCAAGGGTTTGGTTCAAATTGATTAGGCTAATTGATAGTATTTGAGAATGATGTATTGCAGGCGGATTGGGCTGAGGAGGATGGAGCTGGAAAGGGTGGCGGGAGGGCGTCACGTGGTCCCTTTGGTGAAGCTGTCATCATTAAATGTACATTGTTTGCATTGAATAGGTTCAGAAACTAATGGTCTAGTTAAAAAAAATCTTCAGTTATTACAGACTTCTATTCCTTTTTCGTTGACGCGGGGAAACGCATTTAGGCGCCTTAACTGGCCGTGGGTGAGATCTAATAGTGTGTGGGGCTCACGTCACATGACATGTGCTGAATATCCGCAAAGACCACCGCGAGTGTCATCAGTGCCGCCTTTGATGACGGAACAACAAATCACCAGGGCACCTCGACGGCTAGTCATCCCCTAAGAGACCGTCTCCACCTTCTCTGATGGGGTTGTCTTGTAGTGCGAGAATTTTGGGACAGTGTAATGTAATAGTTATTTTCTCTCTTCCTCTTCTTATAAGAGGGGTACAAAGAGCAATCCTCCACCCGCTCTTTAGCCCCTCTTCTTATAAGAGGTGTGAAATGAACATCCCACAGGGTTCAACTGGCTTCGCCTGGATTCACCCCAGGCTACTGAGCCCCACCGCCGCGATAAGACTTGGTGGGGACCATTAGGACCCTACATTATCCGAGATGTAAATAACATAAACAATATAACATTGTATAAAACCTCTTCATCATTATGAAAACTTCGGTGCAAAATCAACCAAAATGGGAAAAAAATATCAAAGTAAATCTTTATAAAGCTACAGATGTTTTTGTCAACTGGCTGTCGCGGCAAAGACTGTTCTGTCTTAAATTGAATTTGTTGTAATAATGATATTTATTATTATATTAATTATTGTTGTAATGATTGTAATTTACGAAGCCGATTTTTTTTTAATATTTTTTAAGTCAATTCTTATCACATTTCGTGAAATATCTGTGCGAAGCGGAAACGCACTGCAAATATATAATATAGTTACAAAACGACTACCAATCCCTTCACCGTTGCTTAACTTTAATTAAACCTAGCGCATCTTGTTTGAGTGTATGTAATGTATTACTTTAGAGCGGCGTGAACTTTGCATGGCATTTGCGCAAGTACGGGACCCTTCGCTGAGGCAACTGGGTGTCATCAATAAACAGCCATCATCAGTTCTTCACAACGTCTGTGTTCCTAGTAATTTATATGAGGCTTAGCTGCTTTGACCTCTGCTGTTAGGCATTGCTGACTCGAGCTCAAGTTTGACTCTCGCTGATACTAGCTCCTGAGCTATGCTGTCGCGTTTCGTACAACGTATGAGATTGCGTCGCTGAAGCAACTGGGTGTGACTCAATAAATATATGTCTTCAGATTCCTGCAACCGCTGCGTTCCTAGTACATTAGTCTGTTCATATATAATCCAGGACCTAGGCGGAATTCAAACCCGCAACATCTGGCGTAACACGTGGTCTAGCCGTCTTGTTACCTACTGAGACAACCTTCCGTCGCATCGTATTGAAGTTTAAATGCCTATGATGACCTTGTTAGGAT